>JAVQJF010098897.1:0-14235 GCA_036023855.1 Gadopsis marmoratus | reverse complement strand
GGGGGGCGCATTTGTACCTTGACCCCCCCCCCCCCCCCCCGCTATGGAAGATGTTCCAAAAGCAGTCTCATGAGAGTACACTATGCTCAGCATTTGACCAAATAATAGTGACGGATGGCTTAGAGTTGCACCCTGGGTGCAGTTCTCAAATTGCTGCACACATTTTGATTCAAAACACCATGCTGTAAATGGGGGTGGTATACGTTTCCCACAGCACCTCATATAGCATCATCAGTATGAGTGTTTGTGATTAACTGAACACATGGATGTGGACAGAGTGGAAAAGAAGTGGATCATGCTTTGAGATTTTTTTCCACTACAAGGATTTGTCACCATTAGAGTACATTGGAAGTTGAATTCCTCCTTGCACCAGCTTTTAATACCAACATCCTTTCAAGCCCACAGGGGTAAGTATTTGTGACTAGAATGATTTTGAGTGCCGAATCACTTCAAGCTACTTTCATTTATTTCAACCTTACTACCTTGTAGCTGGGCAACTAGAATATAAAAACTTCCTTAACATTGCTTAACACATCTCTTTTGCACTGGCAATAGCATGACGTGAATTTCAAATCACATTGAGACATTCACGAAATCTGAAGGACATATTTTGTCCTCAGCGAGCCTTCAACTTGGCAACACACTTTAGTTTAGCCATAGCACAGACTTTTCAAACGCCTACGACAAGGCCTACGCATGTTCACCTAACATTCCCATTATGGGCTGAGGGATACAATAAAACAGCGATATAAACTGTTCCACTGCTTGAGTAATGTTAATGCCCTTGTGGACTATGAGTCAGTAAAAAAAAACAGCTAAAACTGAGAGTGGCTGAAAACACAGCATTTCATCACGATTTAATCAACACAGCTAAAATGGGAAAAGAGGAGACAGGGACGTTAACCCATCACCTACTGTAGCACCCTATAGTTGATAGGCCCGAAGAAGGACAGACAGTCATAAAGAGAGAGATTAAAACTTAATTAATCCAAAATACTGTAAAAGACACCAGACATAAAAGCATCCACCATTATTCCAGCATTGCCACACTTCTCTCCAAACCACATGAATAAATGTCAGAGCTCTGCTTTGGCTCAGACCGCCTTAAGGAGGCTTTGTTAGGAAATAATTGTGCTTGCATCAAGCATCCCGCTGCCACTGCTGCTGGCACTAGAAGCCAATAATGTTCCTAATGTCCAGCCTTTGCTCAGCCTTGAAAGCTCACTTTAAATCATGGTGTTTTTGTTCCTGCATCTTCAGCAGCAGTGGCCATTTGTCCACAGCCTCCCTTTCCAAATGTTTTGTCATATGCAACGACGCCCTGCAAACACTAAGAATGTTGAGCTCAGTCCCCAGCACTTTTCTCTTCCCAAGCAAGGGATTTGCACTGACTACTTGAAATATAATGGTAAAATAAATACAACCTTTCTGAGGTAGGTTTGTTTTAAGTCCACACATACATCCTCTAGTTATTAAATCCTGTTTTCCTGCTGTCACTGTTCATGCTATTGTTTAGCTCACTGCTGTAGCCTATATGAAAGCAGTACTAGAAGTATTAGTAGGTACACATAGAATTCCCCTGGAAATTTCACACACAAGACTTGTCCAGATGAGTATGGACAGTCTTACAGTATGTACAAATAAAATGTAGAAAAGTATGAGTATGTTTACAACATATTTGTAGAAATATATGGTCGGGAGGCATTTTCTTAACAACACAAGAAGGCTGGAATGGCAGATACATGTTACAATAATACAGTTTTAAGATTTAATACATTATTTATGAATAGAGCAGAAGAGCTTCACTGAAGAGAGACAGTGTTTCTCTTCAGGTGTTTTTAAGGGCTTGGACACGCAGGATAGGATTCCTAGGATCGCATTCAGTATCTTAAATATACAGCTCTAGAAAAAATTAAGAGACCAACTGCAAAATTATCAGTTCTCTGGTTTTACTATTTATAGGTATGCGTTTGAGTAAAATTAACTTTGGAAAATTTGGAGTGGTCTCTTAATTTTTTTCCAGAGCTGCATATTAAATATATGGAATTATGACAGAGCTATACATATATTTCAATAGCCTGTATTTATGTATACGGTGCTTTCAGTAGGAGGAAGGCCATGGGGTCTGGTTCTGTATGTAATGCATCTTTGGGGGCAGACATTGATGTCACTTTCTCAGTCAACTCTGTACAAAGTCATCATCTGATCTGATTTGAAAGAGAAAAATGTCCAAAGCAACATATTTAATTTCCGTGGTTGAAAAACCTGTCCATGTTGCACTGTTATTATAATATTGAGAGAATCGGTGCACAAGTGTAGTCATTGGAAATCAATGTGTTTATGGCATACAGTAATAGAATTTCTTTCAATCACGAAAGCGAGGTCGAATGTGCAGGCATTGCTTTTTTTAATGCAATGTCTTCTTTATCACAGCACAGTGGTTTCTCAGTGTTTTCATCAGAAAGGGTTTTTGTACACACTAAGAGAAGGTAAGTGGGCAGAGAGCGAGCTGGAAACAACAATGCATCAGTCTTTGATTACTGTACTGCAGACTGCTGAGTTGTGTAAGCTGGAGCTGTATGTTGTGCCGACTGTAATTATTTTGCCCTCTTCAGCACCAAAAATGCAGTTTTAGACCAAACAAAAATGCAGATAGCATATTCCAGATACAAATCAGTGTCACGGTTGATAAATCTGAAAGTCTTTTTATGCAGAAAGAGGGTCCTTTACAGTATTGTGGCGATTTGATGGAATCCTATAATGCTGTATCACATGCATCCTCATTTCATATGTTGTCATGATATCAGCCCTTGTAATTGGCACCACACTGGCTAATACAGCCCACAAGTTATTTAAAATTATGTTAATATCATATAGGTTACACAAATAATTCTCACCTTTTGTTCCTGTCGATGTGATTGTTTTCAGATTTCGGATTGTGGTGAATGAAGTCACACCCCCAAATTTCTGTTCTGCCCACTTGACCAGCTCCTCATCTTGAGTGGGGAAGTCTTCCTTGTGGACATTGTTTATATGATCATTACTATGTAGGGAAATTGTGGAGTCATTGTTGATCTGGAAAGGCAGAGACAAAGTCATGCCAATTAGTTTCATTAAATACTACTTCCAGAAAGAACGGTCAGAATCACCTACAACCTAAAAGGCAGCAGTCTTTCTGTTACCCATCGCTACAATAACACCGAACTGAGTGGGTCAGCTTCGCATTAATTTATATTTACCCCATGCCTGCTCACATTTTGTCATATCATCCCTCACATTCTCCTCTATTACATTTTGTTACCCTCCACCCAACTCTTCCTCTATTCTCTGAGCAGGGTCCTGTTAAAAAGAAATGTTTATTATGGTTAAGTGTCCACGAGCCCAGTTGCACAACCCTGTTGGAGCCATGGTCTTTCCTTTACTTCCTGAGTGGGGCCAGGAAATGGGACCTTTTTTAGCTTTGTGCGTCACCACAGTCGGCTGGAATCTGGCTCCATACAAGGTATAAATATATACATCCATCCCATCGACTAGACACTGCTGTTTCCTCGTCTGGGCCAATAGGAAATAATGGAGATTACATTAAGCTTGCATGAATAAGAAGGCAGGGGGAAGTGTTGGGAATAGAGGAGTGGAGATTGTGTACAGCAGACAGTTAGACATATGAAAAAATGCGCTCAATAAATAACAATTCAACAAAGAAAACATGTGCTTCTGTTTTATTCTGGGCTCAACCCTCAATGGATTTTAATGTACGCTGATTTTTCCGTCTCAACTTGAGCCATCCAAAGATTGAAATGGAAAATAATGTGCTGTATAACTACTGCGCCTCTTGTTTTTTTTAAACACTTATGCCCACTGACACTCAAGGACGGCTAATTTTGCTGAAAGAAACTCTACTTTTATATGACAGTACAATAAGATTTCAAGTGAAAATTTAAAATCCAATGAACGGAGCTGCATACAGCATAATGGGCCGCCACATTTTATTTTTGTGCTTTGATTTAATTATTTCTTATTCTGACTACACATTAACCACACCTTAGTTCAACTGCCATACAGATGGAAATTTGGACTAGGCAACAAATGTTTTACAGCTAATAGCATTTCCCCAAAGTGAGGGGAAAGTAAAGCAAAAATAGAAGAGTGGTGGTGCGCCGAGTAATTTTAGAAACTGTATTTTCCCTAAATAATCCCAATAATGTTTATCAAGTATGAGTATGCTTGTTTAAATACAAAAAAATCCCTCTGCTGACCTGTTTGACTATGTGTGTGGGTGTGAGTGTGTCCTTGCGTCACACAGCGTGACAGAGAAAAATGATGAAAGCCAAGTAAACCTGAGGGAGTCGTTGGTCTTTCTACGTGACTATTTGATTGACGCGAGGTCAAAAACAGCGTGAAGGGAAACTACAAAAATAAAAGAGGGAAAGCCAGTCACGACAGAAGCAGGCAGACGGGGGAAGGCCGAAAGACGGACGGGAAGAAAAGGGGAAATAACAATGGCAGTCGATTATCTGTTTGTCAAATCTGTTTGATATTCTGCAGGCTCACAGCAAAGTTCAAGGAACCCAAAGATGTTTGGAGAGAATTTATTACAGAAAGTTCTCATGATACTTCTTTCCCATCAGTCTGTCATGGGATGGACGTTTAGATGCTGGTGATCTATTTCATAGTTTTAAGTATGTTATAATATTGCATAATGTGTGAAATGCAATCAAACACCTGCTTTTGGGGCAAGCAAACTGTGCAACAACAAACTGAAAAAAGTACGAGTACTCAGAAGACTTTATAGACAAAAATCTTGCTGTCCCCATGTTCTTTTTTTAACAACTCTGCTTTCTCAGGTCAGCTCTGGGAGGCCAACAAGAGATGTGATTGTGTGACTGAGCTGAGCTGTCAAGCCGGTGACGTACTTTGTCAGATGCAGAACAGATGCTGTTTCTCTTACACTGCAATCTGCAGTAAAACCCTATTATCCCCCAGTGATACTGCTCATCCTACGAAAACATCCTGCAGTCACAGGCAATGTTGTCCAGGCTCTCGACAGGACATGATACAGGATGTGGTATCACACTGCTGTCACCATATCACTAACTGATGACATTCCTGTAAACATTTCATCACATTGGCCCGCTGAGATTTTTACTTTAGTTATTTATGTGTTTTTTTAGGTGTTAGGCTGCTCTATATCTGCTAATAATTTGCAATAGTGCTGACCATTTTTCAAGCATATCATAGCCTTTTGAAGGATTTTGCCTGTCTGCTAGTTGTTTCAATTCATGTCAGAATGAAAGTGCATTGACATATAGGTTATGAACACAGCAAACATTCATTCCGCTTTACAAAAAAGAAAACCGCGGACAGAAATAGAAGTTTCCTTATCTACAGAAATGTCTCAACCACAACTGAAACACATCACTGTTTTTCATATATAAGGAGTTTCATCAGTAACATTTTGTAATTAATCCATTTTGAGTCAGTGTCATTTATTTGAACACCTCACTCCTTTTTAATATAATTTAAGGACTCAGTGGGTTGTTTCAATAACATCTTTTTTTTGTGTTTGATTCACCTTGTTAGGCTTATCACCAATGGCAATATTAAATACCAAAATAGTTTGACACTCCACTATAAGCAAACTGTGTCAACCGCTGCACTTCCACATAACGGTATTATTCGTCTATTTAATTAGACACTCAGGCAGCTGAATAAAAGTTGTTTTGCCCCAGAATCTCTACTTTAATTGGAACATTAATTCTACAGCCAAGCCATCACTCCTTCTGGCTGCTGGACACTCTCTTACCAAGTTTATAGTGCGGATAATAAAAACATAAAAACACAAACTGCCTCGCACAGCGCAGCCACTGGGTGAATATCTATGGAAAACCAACGTAGTTCACTGTCTCTCTTAACAGGCTCAGAGAGCTGCACAACTGTGGCAGTTTGAAAATTATACAATACTAAAAAAAACAAACACTTTAACTGGTGTCCCCACAACCTGTTAATTGTTCATGATTAGTAAACACCTGTTAACCGATCTATTGTATCAATAGCAGGCCAATCAATAAAATCACATACAACAGACTAACACATGAAGAAAATGCTGCATGATCAGCATTTTATTTTCCCTTTCCTGTACCCAGGACAATTCTAGGTGCGAGCACAGCCTGAATGGTGACACAGAAAAACAAGGAGACATTACTCACATAAATGTTAACATCAGTGTTGATGTTGCATAGACAGTAGGCCATCTCTGGCGATGTGAGGATAAGGTTCATTGGCTTGGCGTTGGTCATCATGAGAGAGAACATCTTGGACCCCTGAGAGGCAACAGAAGCAAAACATTTGTTACTCGAAAATAGAAAATGACACATTCCAACTCAGTTAGTTTTAAAATAATCCCAATGTATTGTATTTACTTTAACAGAGATTGGAGTTTATTTTGTTGCAGGCACAGACCGTTTGGCAGTGGTGTAAATCTCCAGGTGGAACACTGGGACTGATTGGGAACACAAATAAATTGAGTGGCATAAATATTCCCTCACGCTGTGAGGCCACCCATTTTGGAACTACTATGCTGCCTATAATGACTTTTTTGGTAATTGTACCATGTATTTCAAGCACTTCAAACAATGCCTCTTGCTCCTATTACATAACTGTTAACTGTGTTGTCAGACAGAGTAGGGATGCATTTATCTGTGCAGTCTTGTCAACTGGAAACACATGACAGGTACCATTAACATGTAATATTTTGCTTTAAAAACATCATAATTGTGTGATTTAAGCATTTTATAAAGTGTGAGAATTTTGGAAATATCTGAGCCATATGTCACAAACAAATAAGAGTTGACAAAAGGAAGAGTAATTATTATGCAAATATGCCAACTTCAAGCCAGCATTTGTTTTCTGTGTAAAAGGGGATATAGCTTTTCCCCAACTTGCAAACCTCCCCATCTGGCATGGAGTGTCATTAAATGAACAGACCTCAAGTTGACGTAGACATTTTGCTCGCAGCACCAAGCTTAAAAATAGTTCCAACTGCAGTTTAATTCCGTTTCTATCCTTTTGCAGAAATCAGTGGGGAATATGACAATTATCCTTGTTTTCACAACTATGAAATGTCAACACACGCATCTCTCCAGAAAAAGCAGTGCCAGTCATTTGAGGAGGGCTTGTAGACAGACAGGAAGCTGTCTTTGCCTTCTGTCTTCTTATTGACACAGACATTAATGAGGTAATGCAGCTTGGTTCTATTCTCACATCTATATGCAGTACAAATCAACAAAGGGGGGAAGTAAAAAAGCTAATCAAAAGCTATGAGAATCATGCAATAAGCTGCATTTTTTTTAAATTATGCTGTAGCATATCTTTGTAGCATTAAAACTTTGGGAAATAGGAATATAAATTCTACTGTGTCAATTATTTTAGATTTTTATTATCAACTGATGTATTTCTTATCATTTGCAACCCTGCCACACATGGCTGATCCCCGTGGTAGTTATATACTGTATATAAAACTCCATTAACATGATTTAACACATAATGTAATACCTCATTAACCATTTTTAACCATATTTTCAGCTGAGGGTAACACAGTGGTGATGTGATTTGCTAATCACCACCACAGTCACTCTATGAATCAGCCTTAATTACCATGCTCTACATGTGCGTAGGGTAAAGCTGGTACCGCTGAGTGGTGGACAACAGCTTTAGAAAAGAAAGCTCTCCAGTGTGAGGCTTTTGTGGGAATTTAACATTCATAAATACAAATTTCTGCTTTCATCCATCTGTGATGGCTTTTGACACCAAATACTTTATTCTGTTATATCATGTTTATTTGAAGGTAGATTGTTTTCAGAGCTGAGCCTGCTGGGGAGACAATGAGCATGCTGAGGAAACAGTGTGAATCCCTAATATTAAATTCATTTATTTGCTACCTGATGTTGCCAGAGCGCGATCCAAGAGAACTGTGATGAGTTCAGGCCTGAGCTATGGAAATTTTCAGACCTGTACAGAACAAATTAGGTCTAAGGAGACCATCAACAAATTGCCTAGGAGCAAAACACAGATGCATTGGGAAAAGAGTCTCGCACACGCCGAGTGCAATGGACAGAGGATTCTATCATCACACAATGTCTTGTGCAGAGTTGGTTTTGCATAATGCATATTGACTGCTGCACCTCATAAATGTGTTCAGTCCCTTCGTTTTTAAAAATTGGTCAAAGGGGGCACTGCAGTCCCAGGTGAAAACATGGTGCCATTTGTTTCTGAATGGGCCAGGAGTCAGGATCATCTGTGAAAAATACTGTTGCCTTGCTTTCTATTGTTGTTATAAGACACTTGCTTTCCATCTTCAGTGCAGAATATATTTATTATAGAAAGAATATAGCTTGATTGCCCTGAAGACAGAAGGAACATAAGAGGGACTGAGTTATTATAACACGAGTCTCTACTTATCACAGACCGGCTGAGACTTTGAATTGTAGAACCACACTGTCTTTCCAGAAATACCACTGTGTTTTTACCTGAATCGCATTGCAACATACATTATAGTAAATTAATGAATGGCATTTCATTGTTCTTCCTACAGAGATAACTCAGTGGTGATTTCCTTAAATACTCCTTCCTAATGAGCTTCATTGTCTCTCTGTCGAGCTTCCCTCCCTTCATCCTTTTCTGACTTTGATTCTTTCATTTTGACCCCTGAATCGTGACTGTTGCTGACCCTGATCACTCACCTTTGCTACTTTTGTTCCTGTGCATTCAAGATACAATTGTTTTCCTTTTCAGACTTTTTTTTCTTTCTCGAGAGGATTTTTTGAAGGGCCTTTGCTGATGCAGTTTCCAGTTATTCTTTTGACTCTCTCCCTCAACTTGAATTGGCTCCCTTGGTCTAGTCTCGGCCCTGTGCCAAGACCCTGACTACCCAAGCCAGTGTGTGACATCAATGGGCCCTGTACAAGCAGCTCCTCCCTATGAATTCTCCTGGCCGGTGCAGCCCCTTGATGCGCCCTTTATAATTCTCTGTGCGGTCATACTGTGAGAGTCAACTGTCTCTGGCAGGTTGTAAATCAGTACGAAAAACAAAAGGGATGGGAAAGAACGTGATAAGAAAATGTAAAGGACAAAGAAAGGGGAAGGCAAGAGCAAAACCTCCCATCTGACTGGACAGTTTGGCAAGACATGAAGACGTTCCCCTTCCTCTGTGTTTACAAGAAAAAAAATCTGTTCAAATCAGTCAAGTACAGATAAGGGGTCTGTGTTTAGAGATCGTATGTCCACTTTCTTTTTCATTTGATAAGACATCCACTCATAGTCCCAAGAGGGAGCAGGATATGCTAACTCTGTGCAACATCCATTGCATCACACACATCCCAAGCCAGATTCCTCGTGTGCACTCCCACAAACCCCACACCAATTTATACTTTTCCATCTGACAGCTTGTACTACTTTGTACAAACTATTTTGCAATGAAACGTGTCTGTTCTTATTCTCCCACACACCATAGAGTGTATGGTTTTCGTCTTATGGCCTAATAATATGACTGATGGAAGTATTTCCTTCTTAATATACTTTAAATCTCTTTTGTCATCAAACTGCTTTTTCATCTGATTTCCAGTCCATTAAATATGCTGCAACACTGCGGTCCATTAAAAGAGACTAAAGACTTGGCAAAAGAGTTCAACAACATCTATGGCAGTAACCCAGTCTTTGAGGCAAAGACAATCATCTGCTTGCACCAGGTTAGCAGTCTTACTTACAAAACTGAGTAAAGAAACACACCTCCTACAGGCCTTGGCGTCTGTGAGGCTAGGAGACGCTTATGTTAAGGTGTCTTTGTTTAACATCAAAACTAAACTTCAATACCTTCACACATCAAAATCAAAAGAATTCATTTGAAAAGAAAAGCAACCGTACTGTACAAGTCAGCTTATCTTACTGGTGAAGGTTTCCCTTAAGAGAAAAATGATGACAGGATTCTCTATAGCTTTCCTAGAAGCAACTGAAGGAGAGGTGATGGATTTAGGCAGGTTTTGTATTGTGCCATCCTGTGACGGTGCCTTAGCTAGACTGCACATAGCACATCTGCTTCCCCCCTCATAATCGCTACCAAATGAGAAAGAATGACCAACAGAGTGAAAAACAGAAAATAGACAATAAATAAACAGCAGTTGCTTAACACACGTTATGTGAAAGTACTACATAAACAACTCTGTGAGAACAAACAGAAGAAGAAAACTGATAAAGAAATGACTAATGTGAGCTGACCGACAATGTTGGACAGTGAAAAATGGAGTCTGGCACAGCAATAACAACATATAGATTAAAAGTTTTCTAGACTAACTTTCTGTGTGTCATTCCCTAAAGCTTAAGGGTTTACAGCCAAAATGACCTAATGCACTATATCTGCAATTAGGGTGTGTGTGTTTGTTTAGCTGAGGAGGAATTTTTTAAACACACAGCCAAACATGCAGAGCTGGGTTGTCACAAGACTGTTTAGTGTTTAAAAAAAACACCAACAAACTGCAGCATGTTGGGAAACCCTATCTTTGTGTTATGTCTGGCATCTGTTAAGTGTTAGCTAATTATTTGGAAGATAAAAGTTGGATATGGAGTGTGTGTGTGTGTGTGTTTGTGTGTGTTTACATTTTGTAGTGTGGGAAGGCATTTTCTTGGGCTTATTTACCTAATTTATTTAAAAGTCAGGGTTAGATTTTGTACAACAAAAATACCAACCAAAATAAAGTTAAAGGCGCCGTATGTAACATTTTACATTAATTAATAAGTATTAATCACTTCATATTGTCTGTGTGTGAACAGACTGTAGCGTAACGTTAAAACTCGACACCTTTGGTTTATCTGAGAAAATCCAACGGATTTGATGTTATGCGCGCTCCCAAGTGCCTTACCGCTCTCTTCAGCTACAGGTCAGAGTACAGCTCAAAAAAAACACACAGCAACTAACATTAGCTTAGAAATTGAGTCGGCTAACGTCATCAAATAACCAGGTAAGCTAACATTACTGCAAAGCATGTGAAATATATTGTGGTTTCAGCTGGGCAATGTTAGCTAACGTTAGCTTATTCGATAATGGCTAGCTAGCTAACATAGCTAAATAGAGTTGATAACACGAGCTAATTCAGCCAGACTCCCTTAGCTTGCTTGCTCGCTAACGCTATCTGGGCTCGCACACAGCAGGGCTCCAATATTCGCTCTTTATTACACCAAGGTAACGTTTCAAGCACAGCTGCTCTTTATCAGACAGGCCCACAAACCATGCCCTGCAGTGTCAAGGTGCATTTGATCTCCAGTACTGTGGACATGTTTGTTACCGCTCATGTTCAATCTCCTATGTGCCTCCTCTGTAGATTACATGCCACTGTAAATTCGTTTCATTTAATTGAATATCAGCCTAAATGCTTTCCCTGCCAAAATGACACCAATGCTTAGAATTTCTGCATTTCTGCTGATGTAATGAAAGAACTGGTTGACTTGTCTGTGTAGGTTCTAATTCTTGCTTATTTTCTCTCTCTATATAAAGGACATGACCTCAGCTACATGAGCAATGATAAGTATGGGAGCAAGAAAAGTGAGAAGTCCTGATAGTGTTGTTTACAGTACTATGTTTATTATAAATAACTATTGAAAAACTTAAAAAGAAAACAAATTCTACACGCTATTGTAGAATAAAAAAAAATAAGACAAAATGTGTACTCCTATAAAATAAATGAGCTTGTATAAAAAATAATAACTCCTATGCAGGGACTCTGAACACAGTCTTTAATTTCACATAAATGGTGCTTCCTTGTAGCCAACATAGTTGCTAAAGGGGTCAGGGTATTTCTGTCTCTAATCCGCCACCCAGTTCTTGGTTCTCAGATGTCCCAGATGATGTCCAGAAAAACCCCTGGCAGCCGGGGTGACCACCATCTGTAGGAGTTCATCCCTCTCGTCTTGTCAGTTGTTGCAATTCTGAGCAAGAACATCTGTTTAGAATAGCTAGATACACATGTCAAGTGGGTGTGTACTTTTTACTCTTCTATTTATATATTGTTTTACCAACCCGCATCTCTGCTGTCCTGGCAGCAGTCAGCTTATTAACCCGGAGTCTGTCCTCTTCAGTGACAGAACCAGTTCCTGCTCTTCCTCTCCCCCGACCATGGCCTCTGTCCCTGCCCTGCACTCCACCTGCACCTCTTTCTTGACCCCTTACTCTCCCCCCAGCACCTCTGCCTGTGCCCCTTCTCCCTCTAGCCTCGCTGTCACTGCTTTCTTCCAGTAGAGCTGCATAATCTTCAGAACTTGAATCCTGAAAAAAAAAATGAAAATGTATAAAATGGGTAGTTTTATTGTGATTGATGCCTTCCATATTTGAGGAATGCTGATTGACAGTTACAGTGAAATACAAAATGCTAAGCTGTAATGATAAAGCAAAGATGCACAAATTAATGCCAAAAACATTGTTCTTTATGTGCATTATCTTAAGTCAAACGTTCAGTCACCTATTATCTGTTTATAAGGGACATTAGTTTAGTATTATCATTGTCTAAACCCGCTGCCTGAGCCATTCAGCAAAGTAACATTAGATGACGATAAAACAGTCTCATCTATTATGTTGAAACATTAGCGCATCGATTAAGCTATCACCTCAAAAATAGTTGACTAATTGTTAAGAAAATCCAGAAAATTTAGCTATGTTGACATTGCTGAGCCTCTCGGTGAAAGCTAGATAGATTTGGCAATTGATAAAGCTGGCTATTAAATGCAGTCAATGTATCAACAATGGATTAGTTCAAAGTCACTAGCCAATATTGTGCACGCAAGCTGATAACGACATTCAAGCCCAAATTAACGTATGTCAAACTATAATAACAGTGTAACTTGACTTACCTCATCTATCAACCTGATGCCGGTTGGTCACGTTCAGTCTACTGTACATCATGTCACTGTTTTGGCTGATGCCCAGGATGCTCGCTCGCGCCTACTGTGTGCGAGCACGAAAACGAGCAACACCGCTGACTGCTATTGTCTTAACGGCCAACGGTGTCACTAAAAACGACGACTTTCTGAAAACTCCAATTTAGCATTGCACTTATAACATTATCGGACTCCCAATGGGAAGTTTAAAAGAAAGCTTAAGATCAAAATCAATGCAGCAGAACCAAAGGTATTATCTTTTTAATTCCACACATTCTTCTTCCACACATTCTGCTGACTTATACGCTGCAATACATGTTAAGTAAGTAGTAAGTAAGAAAGAGCAATTTTTTCCATCATAACATTGTGTTTTTACTAGCATAGTGTTTTACATTTTACTCCTGGTCAAGCAGATTTTTCCCTTGTTTACATTTACATAAGTGGCACTAGTCACCCAGCATCTCATTTGTATAATCTTGACATGCTTACCGTGCTGGAAAAGTTCAGGTTAAGGATGTGGACCTCTGCCTTGTCGTCACTGATGAAGCTGGTCCAACATCCCATTAGCATCTCACTCACGTAGACCCATGGGTTGTCATTTATCTCTTTTGGCTCACATGTCTGACTTGAGGCTGAAAGAAATCACATACAAATGGTTAAACAGTGTCAGCAGCATATAATGAAGTTGTATTAAATAATCTCTTGCCGCTAATATTAATACACAAGTCCTGCATTATCTAGTGCCAGGTAGTGCGAGACTACATCTCTATCCACAACAGTTCTGACATATTTGGACATCAACAGCACATGACTGAAGACCTATTTGTGTGAAGGCCAAAAAGCCATTATTTAACAAATAGATGAATCCAGCAAAGTTACAGATCCCTTGTCTGAAAGAGGCTAAATTTGTTATTAGTCACTCTGAAAGCTTTTCCCTGGTCTCGGAGTGTAGATGTTAAATGTGTAGGTAGGACTACATTGTTTAAAAACGAATCTGCCGGTTCACGTTTATCAGCCGTGTCAGGATATCGGGCTGCAGTCATCCATCACGCCTGCTCACTCTGCTCTCTCCTATGAGCCTGCTGTTTAACCTGGGGATCTGTGTCTCTGGAGGCTGAATTAATCTAGCCAAGGCTGTGCGGTCATGGTGAGGTTGGGAATAAACGCCTGGTGTTTGACCTGGGCTATGTGTGTGTGTGTGTGTGTGTGTGTGTGTGTGTGTGTGTGTGTGTCCTATTGTATTAGATTAGAGTGAATATACGAGTGCACATGCTCACTCTATCCTGTCTAAAGTTAACAGGGAGAAAATATTCTCCA
>JAVQJF010098896.1:0-10434 GCA_036023855.1 Gadopsis marmoratus | reverse complement strand
GGGGATGAAGGACATGGACGGGAGGAAGCCAGGGCCCTCAAGCATTCTGGGTGAGACAAAGACAAATCATATTTATTGGTAGCAATGGCAGAGATGTGACTTATTCTCATTTGATCTTTAGGAGTCTCAAAGCCTCACTACGAGTGACCCCAATGACATAACAGTCATTTCATCTGTTATTATAAAAGTATTGATTATAGCTGCTTTGAAGCCAACATTTAAAAACAAACACAATAGAGTTCAGCTTCATCACAGGACTTAGGCTCATGCTGTTCTGTGTCCTGGATCCCTTTTCCTGCCCAGGCGCCAGTGACAGCACAGCAGTGATTGCCTGCTGCTGCTGGGGTCTTCTCTACGGCACCCAGGGGGACCCTGAAGGCAACTACTCCAAACTGGAGTACCGGGAACGACTGGAGCGCAGCACCGAGGAACTCTACGCCCTGTCACACTAAGAAGGCAGCCACAGCCTGCTGCACCGACAGTGTCCAACCATCTTACACAGAGGGGAAACATGGCCATGCACTCTGGTACACTGATGTAGAGCTAGATGGTGCGCTCGATCTAGTGATGTCACATAGCCACAAAGTGTGGTGTACTTGCCTTAAGGATAAGTTCCTCCATTGGCTGCTTGTATACTATCAGTATATGTTGACTATTTGTAGTGGATCTATGATGCATAAATGAGGTTTGAGAGGCTTTTTCCTGTTACATTTTTTATAATGCTTTCATTCTCTGGCAGTTTTGAAAGCTTGAACTCTGAAAGTAATGACAACGAGCCAGCAAGTTAAATTAAGTTTTTATTAAATTATATTATTCTCTCTCACACACTCACAGTACTAGTTATTATACAAGTTGCAAAAAGTTGTTTTTTTTAATGGCCACCTTACATTTCCAAAAGGATAATGCATGAAACGGAAACCCACCCAGACCTTAGACTCTCAGTGAGAGCAAACAAAAACCTCAGGAAGGCACTCTCATAGAGGGGGATCCCTCACCAGGACGATCAGCTAATGAGTTTCAAAATTTAATTACAAATTTCTGTATCTGTATCTATATAAAATCTCACTGCACAAGTCAGTCACAGTGACTGTTGGCATCATACTTTGTGACTGGTGTCTCATCTCATCGTTTGCATAATTTGCCCCCTCTTCTATCCTCTTTTTCATCGTCTTCCCTTGACCTCTTCCTAGATCAGCCTGGGCATGGGTCTTCCTCGTCCACCTGTTGGTTGACACCTGCACCTTCAGCCAGATCAATATTGCTACTACTGTGAGCAAAGTCGTGGCCAGTTCTAACCACATCAGTGTCACCAGAGTTGTGGTCGGCACACTGTTTTGACTTTTTGCTGCTGCTCTCATCTTCTTTATCATGCTTTCGTGACATTCTTGTCTTTTTCCTGGATGAACCAGGCAGAGGGTCTTCTTCAGCAACATCAGAACCTGCATGTTTGACTGGACTTTTTCCAGTATCCTTCTTGAAATCATCAGAGTCAGTGCTGTCAGCGTCGCTGTCAGAGGTGTAGTCAATTCTTCCGGTAAACTCACCCCACCATCCTCCTCCTTTACTGCTTCTCTCTTCAACGTCCTGGTCCTCTTTTGACCCCTTTCTGGATCCTCCAGATAGGGGGTCGTCTTTTTCATCTATATTGTCATTGTGGACGTCATCATTGTGGTGAAGGTTGTCATTGTTTTCATTGTTGACATTGTTGTCATCATTGCCATGGTTTTCATGGTCTTCATTGTTTTCATGGATTTCATTGTAAGGTTCTGGCAATTCGCCCTCTAACATAACGGTAATCTCGTCTTGATTGTGGAGAAATTCCAACCATGCAATGGCTACTGCGTCACATTGCTCGAGTGTTTGCCGATTGCCTCTTGGATATAAGTCCAAAAAAGGATGATGCTCTGCAAGATCAGTTGGAGAATTGTGTTATCATTACCATCCAGAGAACTGAACTGAAAATCAGTCACTTAAATAACTTTTGGAAAAACTGTACATCTGTGTAAAAAAAAAAAAACTTACGATTTCCACCAATGCGTTCCTCATCTCCATCTCCCTCCATTTTCACTAAATAGATCAGACCAAAAAAATCTCAAAATGTTGTCCATCCTACCTCCTATTCCTGAAATATTGTTTGTCACTGAACTAAGTGATGGAGTGCAGGGTTCTGTTACTCCAGAGTAATATCTTCACCATGCTATGACTGGGAGACCTGAGCAGATAGAGGGATGTAGATAGTCTATTATCTGTTCCACTCTCCGGAGTGGAAGGTGGGGGTAACGCACTACAGGGATGCCAACTGCCGTAAAACTAGACGAAGACGACGAATATTTTCTCCACGCCTTTGTTTTTCACAATATTGTGACGTCATGAAGTCCATGGCATAGTTCTAGAACTCTATGGTTCTATTTGCTTTAATATGTTTCTCACGTGCATGTATTATAGGAACTAGTCTCATAAGGAACATTATTTTATATCTGTGTTTTTAGGCCAATCTCTTATTGTACAGATCTTGAAATTCTTGAATTTGTTTTTCGTCCATTTTTCAGTTCAAGCTGTCATCAGCAGCAATTGGCTGCACCCACAACGAAGTCGCTGTCCAGCCAAGAAATGACACCTAACACCCCCCCCCCGTAAAACCGTGCCATTTTTACACTTTGGTTTTTGTTTCAATACAACAAACAAGCTGCAACGTGTTAATTAGTGCGCTTTAGAGAAGCTGGTAGTAAGATTTCTTTTTGTAACCTTTGGACTGTGCCTGGTTAGCTTCATCACCATTGTTCAGTCTTTATGCTAAACTAAGCGCTCACCTGGCTCTATAGTTACATAATACCGTACAGACATGAGTGGCATCAATTTGATCATCTTCCTCTTGAAAGAAAGTGAATATAAGCATATATGCCATAATGTTGAACAATTCCTTTAACGGGGTATGGGTTAATTCTTTTAAGGCGATAGCAAGTGCATATAATTTTTAGCCCAAACTGAACATCCTCTGTTGATTTCACCTGCGTGTAGAGGAGACAGTGCCAGTGGGGGAGAGCAGACCTGGCAAATTAGTCTTAAGGCCTGCCACGTCTACTGAGAATCACCACTCCAATGTATCTCTACAAAGCTTTCAGCTCATTTCATCGAAATAATTAATTTTTAGGTCCCACAAGCTAAAACAATGCCCAACTATTGAAACTGTGGACGGCCCAACAGGACTCGTACTATATAGCCTATCTATGACTATGTACCTTACAACAAATGATCACTTCTTCTCTTAACCTCAACAGCTCAAAATACAATGTCTAACCACAACAATCTTAAATCAGTTATGCTAGCAGCATATCACTCTAGGGATGGCAATGTTGGCCTATTCGCTCGGTTCATCCACCACTTTCATCTGAACTGAAATATCTCAATTAGGCTACAATGAGATACATTTCCATGAAATGTGGTAGAAATTCCATGTTCCCCACTGGATGAATTGTAATAACTTTGGTGATCCCTACACTTTGTATCTTGCACCTTCATCAGGTCAAATATTAACTTTGGCTTACAACTAGCAAAACCTACAAAATTTCAATTAGGGTTTAATAATTCTGAACTTTTTTTAGCAACAAATTATACCAGAGTTATTGTTTGTGAAGGGAATCATTGTTTACCACAAACATGCGTAACTTAGCCTACAAACCGAGGCATCGCCAGAATTTTGGCGCCCCATGAAAGAAAACCTGGGGCCCTAACATAGAAAAAACGTTTTAAATAACATCCTAAAAATTTGTTATTAAATGTACTATTGCATTGTGCTGCTCTATACTAAATATACTAGACAAGAAATCACAGCACGAGGATTGTGGGCTTGATCCCCGTTTCACACATTTCATTTTGGAGGCCTTTATTGAGCTTACAGGGGACCAAAACGATAAGCAGCCAAGAACTTTGCTGAGAAACACTGGGGGCTCCCAGTCTATTATTAGAGAAGGAATCTTACCTATCGGCACAGTCCTCCTGTCAATCAAGTGTAGTGGTTCAGGGGGTTGGGATGGGTTTCGTGCCGGCACACTTGCACCATGTTTATGTGCAATCTCCCCTGGTGAAGGGATTCTTTAAGGTTGTGGAAGTCCATGCTTTGCCAATCAGACACGTGGATTTCATACTATGCAATGACCTTGTGGGAAGCCAGGTTATGCCTGTCCCAGATGTACTGGTCAGTCCTGACTCAAATCTTGGTTCGGACTGCATGACACACAGACTTGTATGACGTTTTCCCAGCATGTATGGTTACAAGGGCGCAGTCCAAGAAATATGGGATTGACTTGTCTGACACTTTTCTAGGTGAAGAGCAGTTCCCCGAAGCAGTTGTGGACAAGTCCAAAGGTCAGCCCAAAGGTCCGCCTGCTGGAGCTGATTCGTCTCTCTCTAATGCTCTGGTCACTGATTGTGCAGGATTATAATCTCAAAATCCATCATAAGAAAGGGTCAGAGAATGTTATAGCCGATGCCTTGTCACGCGCAATGTAGACATAGGCATTGGGATGTATAGTTTCAAACTAGGCGTTTGAACTTATAAGGGTGAGGGTGTTACGTGACAAGCAGCAGCAGGAGAAAGGTGCTTCTCTGTGTTCTCTCTCCCTTACAGGTGCGACCTGCTTAATAGATTTGCCACCTGTGCAGCTCTGACAAGCAGCTCGTTTGGTGATGTCACTGGCAGAGCCAGCCTATCAGCCCCAGCACCTATAAAGGATGATTGGAGGGAGAGAAAAGAGATCAGAGAGAAGCGAGACCAGAAAGAGACAACAGCAGTGTTACTATTGCAATGTTTAAAAAGTCAGACAAATGAATATAAGAGGCGAAGTAATCTGAATGTTTATTTCCTGTTTAGCCCGCAATGTGTCCTCAAAAGCCTACAACACATCTGACTCACCAGTTATTTCAAACACCAGTTAAACGGGACTGGAGACGACGCATCCCTGTGGTGTTTACCAGTTAAACCGAAACACCGGCTAAAATGATCCATACTTAACGTTGGACACTTTGCATAGGGAAGGATTAGCTAATAAATATCTAGTAAATTGCTGGGTTGTTAGATGAAGCCATCTATCAGCGTCACCTCCATTATTCCACCACTGCGTTTTCAACTCCGAACATGTTGTCAGGGCTCAACAGTCAGTCAAGGTCAAGAGGTCGATGAAAGTGACCAATCATAATGGGGCCAGTGCCTCTCTTGGTTTCCACCCCCAAACTCTCAAAAGTCAGGTTGCTTCGAGCGAGCAGAATTCAACTTTGAGAGCAGAGTTGATCAGCAAGAGCTGTCTGCCCTCCTGCGCTTTGTGTGGTGCTTAGATCTGCACATGCAGGCGCAGTTCTCTGCCTCTCCCTGTGTTAAGTTTCTCGCTCGCAGCTGCCTATACACCTCTGTGTTGTTGAATTTCTGTGCGGGGAATTATATTATGCGAGCGGCAGTTAATAATCTGCACGTTTGAAATACTGTAATTTGCTCGCGAGCTTGTTTCATCATGCACGCGAGTTTTGGTAGAAATCTGGCACCATAGTGTAAATCAGTCTCATTAACGGTTGGCATCATACATTGTGACTGGTGTCTCATCTTATCGATTGAATAATTTGCTACCTCTTCTATCCTCTTTTTCATCGTCTTCCCTTGATCTCTTCCCTGGGCGTGGGCCTTCCTCGTCCACCTGTTGGTTGACTTCCGAAGCATCTGCACCTTCATTCAGATCAATATTGCTACTACTGTGAGCAAAGTCGTGGCCGGTTCTGACCGTATCCGTGTCAGAGTTGCTGTCGGAGCACAGTCTTGGTTTTTTGCTGCTTCTCTCATATTCTTTATCATGCTTTCTGGACTTTCTTGTCCTTTTCCTGGATGGACCAGGAAGAGGGTCTTCTTCAGCAACCTCAGAACCTCCATCTTTGACAGGACTATTTCCAGTATCTATGTTGAAATCACCACAGTCAGTAGTGCTGTCAATGCTTTCGGCAAACTCATCCCACCATCTCAAATGTTTACTGCTTCTCTCATCTTCTTTATCATACTTTGTCCTTTTCCTGGATGGACCAGGAAGAGGGTCTTCTTCAGCAACCTCAGAACCTCCGTGTTTGACTGGACTATTTCCAGTGTCCTTGTTGAAATCATCACAGTCAGTGCTGTCATTGTCACTGCTGTAGTCACTGCTTTCGGCAAACTCATCCCACCACTCAAACCCTAATTCTATCCCTTCTTTACTGCTTCTCTCTTCAACTTCGTGGTCCTTTCTTGATCTCGTCCTGGATCCTCTGGGTAGGGGGTCATCTTCTTCTACACCCTGGTTGACTCCAATGTCCACAACAGCATTAGCACCAGCGTCTTCTGCATTGTGCTGAAGGTTGTCATTGTTTTCATTGTTGTCATTATTGCCATGGATTTCATGGTCTTCGTGGTTTTCATGGCCTTCATTGTTGACAGGTTCTGGCAACTCGTTCTGTAACATAAAGTCAAACACCTCTGGTCTGTGGTTGAAGATAAAATCCAACCAGGCAATGGCTACAGCATTATGTTCCTCCACTGGTGGCCAAATGTCTCTTGGAAATAAGTCCAGAAAACGTTGATGGCCTGCAAGATCAGTTGGAGAGTTATGTTATCATTAACATTCAGAAGATTGATCTGAAAATCATTCCCTTATATAACTTTTGGAAAAACTGTACATCTGTGTAAAAAAAACAACTTACGATTTCTACCAATGTGTTCTCCGTCTCCTCTTTCGTCCATTTTCACTAAATAGATCAGACCAAAAAAATCTAAAGTTATCTTAAGAGTATCAAAATGTTGTCCATCCTACCTCAAATATTTACGTTGAAATTATGAAACCCTCAAATTTTACATACAGTGCATGTGACACTGACAGCTAAACTATCATAAATGGTAGATTTAGATACATGTGGCTCACATCTAAACCATATCAACAGAATTAAGATTAGGCATGAATTCAGTTAAATGTAGCTTCTGACTATTTAAATCAATTGATTACAATACACTGTCAATAAAACTGTCTGCCCACATGAGATCTCACAATTTTGGGAGTGTGCACATACACACATACATATTTTTGTAATACTGCATTGACATGTTCATTCTGCAAAGAGTTACCCTAGCCTTAAAACAAAAAAGACAAACTTAACCCTGAAATTTAATGGTTTACATTGTGAGGATGAGCTTTCTGTGCCCAAATGGTAGGTGTTCATCTAGAATGATCGTGTTAAGAAATATTTGTCCCAACAATTTCTAGTATACAAGCCTCACGTTTGTCCCAAAAACAGACTCCAGATTATGTTTTCGTTATATTCAATAAAACTTAATATACAAAACTAATTTTCTTTCAATGCGGGTCATTCCCTGTGAATAAGACTAAGTACGATTTTATAAAATACACTTTTTATCCTTTTCAGTGAAAGAGCTTAAATTGGTCAACATTTTTCCCATCTGGGTTCTAAGTCCTTACCAGCAGATCAATGCAACTTACTTAAGTAGACACCAGCCGAGTCATGTTAATACTTCAATTATAGACTAGATTATTAATGAATGATATATGTACAGACTTGTAGACTTACCTTACTTCCAGGGAAGTGGCCTGTAAAACTGAAATGACAGACCAGTCAAAAACTGATGGTCATCCGTCAAAGAAATACGTATTTCTGAAATATTGTTTGTCACTTCGGAAAAAATGCAGGTGCTGCAATGTGTTTTGAGTCTTGATCTGCGTTGATCTGAACTAAGAGAGTGCAGGGTTCTCTGTTACTCCAGAGTAACATTTTCACGCCGCCTTTGATTGCCGCCTTTGATTTTCACTCTATTGTGATGTCATGAAGTCCATATTCTAGAACTCTATGGTTCTATTTGCTTTAATGTTTCTCACATGCATGTATTATAGGAACTACACCAATAAGGCACATTATTTTATATCTGTGCATTTATACAAGACCCTAAGGTCTTTATTGTCAAACATGAGGATACATTCACACACATCCCACAATGAAATTCATCCTCTGCATTTGGCCAATGTCTTATTGTACAGTTCTTGAAATCATCTTCCTCTTGAAAGAAAGTGAATATAAGCGTATATATAATGTTGAACAATTCCTTTAACAGGGTTTGGGTTTATTCTGTAGAGGAGACAGTGCCAGTGGGGGAGAGCAGACCTGGCAAATTAGTCTAAGGCCTGCCACGTCTACTGAGAATCACCACTCCAATGTAGCTCTACAAAGCTTTCAGCTCATCTCATCGAAATAATTAATTTTCAGGTCCAACAAGCTAAAACAATGCCCAACTATTGAAACTGTGGACAGCCCAACAGGACTCGTACTACATAACCTAACTATGACTATGTACCTTACAACAAACTCACTTCTCTTACCAGCAACAGCTCAAAATGCAATGCCTAACCACAACAGCTGTCAGACTCTGAAAATGGACCAAACCACCTGCATTATGGGGGGGGGTTCAAACGGGATGGGTGGCTAAAGATGCCTGCTCTGATTATGTGTTTACATTTTCATCACATATTTCTTTTTGAATAACATTTTTATTATAAACAAATTATTTCTAAACATCTAGGTTCCCCTGCCAAGCTGGGGCCCATGACTGATTCAGGTTCTCCCCCCCCCCTAACGACGCCCCTGCCTACAAATAGAAATATGTGGTGCAGCTGTGTAAATCAATGATTATCCTGGTGTTACAGAGAAGATTTGCCATTTGTTCTGTTATGTCTCTTCTGCTTGCCAGCTGAAAAGCAGGCTTCTAAAATTGGTTAGCCGCTACGTCTTTCTTTTTTTCATTTATTTAGCCCGACACGATTTGTCGGGAGTCCAACCGACCTGCTGCTGCACTGACTGTACTGAACGAAGGCTGGTGTTTGCTTTGGGTATATCTGGGTTTTTGGGGGGGGCTGCGCTGATAATCCCAAAGCACACGGGTAGAAAAGAGTAAGCAGCAGCGAGTGTGTGCAGTACTTCAGCAGCCCCGGTGTCAACTTATGTGTGTGACCGCCTGGTGAAGCTTGATTTCAGGGAACGAGGCGCTGCCATGGACCGGTGAGCACGGAGCTGACTGCACGGGGGAAGGACTCCTTGCAGTGCAACATTTTACTTAAAACTACTCCCAAATCCAGACGGACAGTAGCCTAATGTTTCAGCTGACGTGTTTATATGTTTGATCGATGTTTGTATTTATGGTTACGTGGGACTATAACGGTCATGTTGGGGGCATTTATTTGGAACATACCATACAAATATACCTTAACGCACATGGCTGTTTGCTCTACGTTATTACTTGTTCTTCCGACCATTTTATTTGCTATACATGCGTTTTAATTCTTATACATTTAAATATACAGGCTATTGGCAACGTTTTATCTATTTTGAAGCCTCCCTTTAAGACAAGTTTTTCCACTAGGAGAGACCTTTCCAAAAATTCAGTAGTTTTTATTAAAAATGTGCAAAACAGCTTCGGTTGAAAATACTGTAAGACCGAAAGTAAATGATCTTGATGTTACCTAAAGCCTCTCCTCAGTACATTTTCCTTTTTATGGACAGTTAAAGGGCCGTTAAATAGATATTTTTCTGGTTTGAGGGTTCCTCCTTGAGTTGAGTTCTTATGGCTCAGACAGGCACTTCACAGTGGCCCACATGTGTTAACAGAGTGTCTCTTGGTGCCTGTTCTCCCACCAGAGCCGCTACACTGGAGCACTATAAGGCAGCCATGTTGCTGAGTGGTGTTGGTGATGCTCTGGGATACAGGAACCAGCTGTGGGAGTACAATGAGTCAGGACCAGCGATTCACCAGGTCGGTGCAGGACGGGGCCTCCAGGAGTCCTTGGCAGGGTTTCAGGGGGCCTAGTAGGTTTAACAGGGAGAATGTATAAGGATGAATCTTTTCATCATAGCTTTTACAGACAATTATAATGTCCTGTGTAAATAATGTAGTGCTACGCTAAATAACTAATTGGCTGAGTTTGTGATGAAGCTAAACCCCTGCTAAATGTCTAGCCTCGTTCTCCCTGTCCCTGCAGGAGCTGAAGGAGCTTGGTGGTCTGAAGAACATCAAGGCTGAGCTCCCTGACTGGCCGGTGAGCGACGACACAGTTCTGCATCTGGCAACCGCTGAAGGGCTGGCAACTGGTTAAGTCCAAATGACATTTTCTCTCTCAGCTTTTTGTTCGTCTTTTGCTCATCGTGAGCCCCGGCTGAAGGTTAAATCTAATTTCCAGCCTTGCCTTGATTTGCTGCGCTATTACTGCTCTGCACAAGTGGAATTAAAATGTTAGAAATTCTACTTGACCTTTATGGTGAAAAGGCGAACAACCAGCCTTGTTAACAGATCCATCACATCTTTTAAAAAGATAATAAAGACGTCTGCCGTTTGAACAAGTTGTCTCCCTCATAGGGAAGACGGGGGAG
>JAVQJF010098895.1:0-24006 GCA_036023855.1 Gadopsis marmoratus | reverse complement strand
ATAAGAGCGCTTCTGAAATACAGTGTGTGTGTGTGTGGCTCTAAGCTTTCTGTGTGTGTAGGATTAATTTCTTACTCTGTGCATGAGCAGCATTATTATGAGTCACAGCAAGTGTGTGTGTGTGTGTGTGTGTGTGTGTGTGTCTCCTTGTGTGTGTTTAAGGAGCTCCAGGGACAGTGGGGGTTCTGGATTTACAAAACCCAGCAGGGGCAGCAGGTTCCTGGGCATACTGAACAGTCCAACCCCCAGAACCCTCTGGAGGTTCTCTGACCATCTCCACAATATAATATATATAATGTATCTATATATATATATATATATATATATATATATATATATATATATATATATACAGTTTTCTTCTTTCTAGTAAATCAGAACTGGCATTTGGCTTCAGCGTGTTGCTTCAGGAGTCTCTCCAGTATATAAATCTGTAACTAAGACAAAGGCTTTTAGAGCGAGAGAGTGTGTGTATGTGTTTGTACTGGTAGAGCTTCAGGGAGAGGAAGGGGTCCAGCAAAGTCCATACTATACTATATACTATACTATATACTATACTATATTATATACTATACTATACAAAGTATTCAAATAACACAGTATAGTTGTGTCCAAAAAATCTAAACTACAAAACCTTATTTGGCTTTGAAAGCGATGCTCTCCAGAAGATGGTGGAGTGTAAGAAATGTCACCAAGAGGAGAGCTTGTTAGCTTGTTAGCCTGTTAGCTTGTGTTGGTGGAGCTCCGGGGACAGCAGCAAATGGTAAATGGACTTCCCTTGTATTGCATTCAGGGGGTTGCTGTGCTCACAAAGCCCAGCAGGGCAGCAGGTTCCTGGGCACACTGAGTGCACCATCCCCTTGAACCCTCTGGAGGGTCTCCGACCATCTGCAGCAACCGACCTGACAGACAATACTTACATTAATACCACAGTACGATGGCTACACACATTACCGAACAAAAAGCACTGAGCTATAAATACTTGTAATTATTTTTAATTATCTGTTGACTACAATGAATCTATAATATAATATAAAGTATAATGCTGCGTTCCTTTACCAGAACACATCTTACCAGTAACACTGTATGGAATATACATTTTTACTCCTAATAATACTGTTTAGATTTCTAGAATGCAGCTTTAATTTGATGCCTTTATCTGTTTTGCTTCCTGTCATAGATTTTGAACAAAGGTCTGTTAATCTAGGACCGACACGCTGTCAGTGTTCATCCACTTTGCTGTGTTGAAGAAAATTACAGTTAGTGTTTTCATTTTTCTTCTGATTAATAATGAAAAAAAAGTCAAATCACAGGGAATGTTGCTTCAGGAAGTAGTTTTTCTCCAGGAGAGAAATCCTGTGTGTGTGTGTGACAGAAGCCTCAGGCTACAGCAGCTTGTTTGTTTCATTCATTCTGTTGGTTTAATATTTGATCCTGCAGAGCGAAGGAGGAAGATGTAGGAAAGCAGGGTAGTAAAAATGGAAACAAAGACAGTGTTTTATATTTATTGCATTTTATGGCACTTTCTATACTTTGCTGTCAGTTCCAGTTGTGCGTCTCCTCTGTGGAGGAGACAGAAGCTTCAAGGAAGCTCATCAAACTGAGGAACTACAAACAAAAAAGCATTGATTTCCACTTTTATCTTATTCAGTGTTCAGATCAAAAATGTCATTTAATGCAGGTGTAAGGGCAACGCACAGACACACACACACACACACACACACACACACACAGTTCCAGATGCCAGAAGCGCTCGGTGCAGGTTGACCCGGGCAGGTGAAACGCCCCGCTGTGACGAGCGTTGCCGAGAAGAACATAAAACATGCTTTATTTAAAATTAAATTAAAACATTTATAAATGCACCTTATATTGCATAAAACAGGGCCCATGGACATGATCCAAAATCCTTTCCAGCAAGCGATGACCTTTTCATGACCTCTTAATCCCTTTTGGCCTCTGCTCGAACATGAATCGAGTGTATCTCTGCAACTACAAGGTCTATATGAAAGATGTTGGTATCATAATAAAGGTAATGCTTGTGAGATTTCTGCAGAGGTGCAAACATCAGTGCAGATGTTGCTGGGTTAGAGTAAAGGGAGATGCAACACAGCATAAATCAAAGTGAGTTTTAGAGTGAATATCCTCTTGGAATTACACGGGTGCAAACCATAGTACAACATCTGAATGTTTCCTGTGCCAAGATTGACTCTAATAAAGTTAGAGGTGACCAAGAGAAGCTGATCGGTTAGATTGGTATTAACTATTTTAAGTAATTTGTTTTTAAAGCTAAAAATGCCAAACGTTTGATTCTTAAACGTGAGAATTTGCCGCTTTTCCTCATTTTACAATATAGTAAACTGAATATCTGTGTTTTGGTGTGACAAGAAGAATAAAAAGGCTGCCAGAAGAGGAAACCTTCCTTTTGCATCTTATCACCCTCTAAAACAATCAGAGCATCCTTAATGAAAAGAAAGGACACCGAAACGTGAAGCTGAATGGATAAATATCATCATTTTGACCACTTGTGTCTCCATGTTCACACTGATTGCAGCTTATTTATTCATATCTACACTTTACATATGACTTTGTGCTGCAGCAGTTTTTTGTTGTGCCAGGTGTGAGTCATTCCCTAATGAGGTGACACGGCTGAGGGCGGACGCTGAAAACCACTTTGTAACGTCGAGGGTTTTATCACCAGTGTGTGTAAAGTTGTCTGTGTGCACACGAGGTTTATAAGAAAGAAGAAACTATCACGCTCCCATTCTGTGATGCATCATGGGAAGCCAGTAGTATAAAATATTCAATCAATGACAGCTGGCTTCGTGCAGGATTATGTTTAAGAACATGCGGCTCATGCGGTGGTTACTGAAAAAGGTTGATAAGGACGCCGGGGAGGAGTGTGTGTGTAAATTCCTCTATGTGCTTGCTTCATTTGTGTATTTCTTTTATGAGTGTGTATCTGTACGTCTGCCTCGGTGAGTGTGTGCTTTTTTTTTTTTTTAACTCCAGGCAGCACCTCCTATCATTGCTTCATAATGGACGAGTGTCTGGGGAGTTTTATCGCTGAGCCTGGCTGTTCGAGGGACTTAGGGGCCGGGGGGCCCTGCTCAAAGGGCCCGCGTGATGCTGAAAAGGTGACTGAATTGAAAAGAGAGTAGGGAAATTCTGCTTGTCTTTATATGTGTGTGTGTGTGTGTGTGAGAGAAAGTCAAGAGGGCAGGACACAAGAGAGCACCAGAGAAGAATCATCTTCCCAGCATGCCACAGGGCTTCCCTTACTCCCTCCATAGGTGAGCAGCAACATAATTAGACAGATAAAAGCCAGCCAGTGAATGTGGAGGCTCAGATAAGGTCTAATGAGAAGGAGATGGGACGGAGAGGAGGAGGAGGAGGAGGAATGAATGAAAGCAGGCGAAGAGGTGGACTCGAGGAAAGAGGGAGAGGAAAAAGGACAAAAACAGCCGAGAGATTCGGATCAGATGAGGGTTATTAGTGTGAGATGACACATCCGAGGAGTCGACGACGGGCGATCTGATGTCTCTGCTTTCCCCCGGCGCTCTCCTCCTCCTCTTCCTCCTGCCCACTGCAAAAAGTGTCCCTTCATTTCACGTCATTTAAGCCTTGAATCTCACCCCTCTTTGAAATGTTAACGTCGGTATCATCGCTCGCGAGAGGCTGCGAATCTCGTCGGGGCAGTCCCGTTCGCCTTGTGGCCAAAAACACGAGACGAGACTCTGTTCTTCAAGAGTAACGTGAGCTTTTCAGAGCTTCCAGCACGTATATCTCCTTCTGCAAAGAAGGCGCAAAGGTCCGCAGAGATGAGACATTTGTTTTGCAGTGTTCCCACTCATGCCGCCTCCCTCTCCGTCTATCTGATCCCCCTCTCGGTCTCTCCTGCTCCGTGTCCATCTGGGTACAACATCCGCTCTCTGGGAGGCGTCGCTGTTTATCTACATCATCCTGCGGCAGATTAGCTGACACCTCTCACCCCTCCTGCCCCGCTGTCCAACGCCCCGATACACATTCTTCGACATTTCAATAGCCCCATTCCTAAACACTTTGTGAGATCTCCTTTTTGGTTTACGATTTAGCGCCATTGTTATTTATGCAGTGCATTTTTTTGGCTGTGTTCCTCCACTCGTGTGTTGGCAGTGAAGACCCAAACATGAGGTGGGCCCTCTTCTGCATTTATTTTGAATTAGGATAGTGAAATGCACGTGATTAGGGGAAAAATACAAACATGAGAAATATCAAAAAATCATTTTAAATCAATGTCCACTTACTAGCTTTTTCCTTCACTTTTGACCCACTCAGTCCTTCCGCTGATGAACACCTTTGAGATGCAGCTGAAAGCTCAGGCGAGAGCTGAAGTTAATATTATTCACAAGGTCACGAATGAACCTCGACACTCTGACTGAGTCAGTTTTGGTGTATGGAAATTGCACTTGTGGATGCAAAGTTTGTGATTATGTCAATCACCTACAGTTGCTCACACTTTGTAAACAAACTAAAGCTCAGGGGTCAAGACAGGGACGTATGAAAGATTTTATACCAGGATTGAATATATACACACTGATCAGCCATAACTTTCCGAGCACCCACAGATGAAGTGAAGAACACTGATTATCTGGTTACCATGGCACCTGTCAGTGGAGGGGATATATGAGGCAGCAAGTGAACATTTTGTCTCCAAGTTGATGTGTTGAAGCAGGAAAAATGGGCAGCGGAAGGATGTGAGCGACTTTGAAAAGGAACCAAACTGTGATGGCTGGACGACTGAGTCAGAGCATCTCCAACACTGCAGCTCTGGTGGGGTGTTCCCGGTCTGCAGGGGTCAGTACCTACCAGAAGTGGTCCAAGGAAGGAGAACCGCTGAACCGGAGACAGGGTCATGGGCTCATTGATGCACGTCGGGTAGCGAAGGCTGGACCGTGTGGTCCGATCCAACAGAAGAGCTTCTGTAGCTGAAACTGCTGAAACAGTGATGCTGGTTCTGATAGAAAGCTGTCAGAACACAGAGTGCCGGGTTATTCTGATATATCACACTCGGTGCTTAACCCACCTAATCCAGCTCATTCAGGTTTAGACACACGACTGCTAACAGATTTTGGATGACGATCGTCTGTTTGGATATTGTTTGATGTGAGCGCTGGGCAAACTCACCAAAAGTCAGAGAGGTCTGTTGACTTGTTGTGCCTGCTATTCCACTGATGGTTTTCAGAGAGTTAAACTTGAAGTTAAAGTTTGAATGAAGTGCACGTTGACCAGATTATTCTCACATCTTTCTTTCTTTGGGCCCGGGTTCATTAACAGGCGGCCGTTTAATCCGGAGGAAGTAATGGTATCGATTAACACAAGCGAACTGGTTGAATACCCAGCAATAAGATGATCAATCATATCTTCAGGAGTCCCACGTGCTTTAGCCCCCGCATTAATTCGATCCCCGTTATCCGGGGCTAAGGAGGAGGCCGTAATGGATTTGTGCACTCTAACAGAAAATGGCTTTTTGAACCAACACGCAATTAGCACAAAGAGTTTCGGCAAACCGCGCCCATATTATCAACATAATGGGAAATAAGCCTGCAGCTTTTTAAATGAGTTAGAAGATGGGGGGTTAATAATGTGTACAGAAAGTTTTCAACTTTAATTTATCATTCCAGGAGAGGCCATTAATCAGAGCAGCTGTGAAGTCATGTTTTTCCTATTGATTTTAATCTGCTATTTAATGCCTTTTTTAGTTAATTTCCCCACAAACTGCTTTTTTGTTTTGTTTTGTTTTAATGTTGATAAGAAATGGGCTCGTCCCTGCAGCATTACAAGTGTGAACAACAAATGCAATGAGCCTAAATATGAAGGTTTAAGTGTTTAAGTCAGGTGACAAAACTAGCAAACATTGCCGGCAGCATACATACAACTGTCAAGACGTCTCCATATACCTGCATTTATCTTTCATTACAAGCCAAAAGATGATGGAGGCAGAGGACAAGCTTAAACCTAATAATTAAAAACATATCTTGACTTACGAGCTTTTCTTCTGGAGCTTTCAGGTGCATCCCCCCCCCCCCAAACATACGACCACCTGGCATCATGTGACCGAAGCTCCACACTGAGCATCTGCAAAGGAAGACACGAGATGCAGGTGAAAGCTCCGGAAGTCTTGAAAGTTTTGAAAAAGCTTAATTTTAACTGCTATGTTTTCATGGTAAGGACTATGCTCGAATTCGGACAAGGGTTGAGCGAGCAATAACAACGAGTCTTAAAAAGCATGGTTTCAAATTTCCATGCACATAAATCTTAAAAAAGGTTGTTTGAATAATGTTAAATGTACAACCTTTCCTTGCTTTTGTTTATTTAATATTTACATCAGCGACTCTGCGATCTTGCCTCTCTGGATTTTTACTTTTGTCACTGAATTAAACCCAAAGTAAAATATCTCGTCCAAGTGGTGCAGAGCGGCGGGGGGGCGGATGGAGGCTAGTAGGGATTTTATTTATTAAACATGATGACTTGTCTTTCGGGTAAACAAAGCTTCCTCGCCTGGTGGCCTAATACTCTGAAAAAGTGCCAAATCAGCCGGTGAGGATTCAGTGTGTGTGGGGATTAGAGCTAAAACCCGCGAGGCCGTGGCACCCCCTGTATGCAAACACAGTCCGCTACGTTAACCCAGTTTGATATCACGATGCATAATCTCTGCTTTTTATACACACACACACACAAACACACACACAAACACACACAAACACACACACACACACACACACACACATAATCTCTTCTTCCCGCAACTGTCGGGTTGTGACCTCCACGGCCTGATGCCTGCTGAGTGACGCGCCGCTCATCTCTGCACAGCGCGCTGCGTTAGCCTCACGGACAATGCACACGCGAACAAGCACTTTTTTATACGTACAGAAATGTAGTTATTTGGTGTGCTGCTGTATTTTGTTTGTCACGACAAATGCACCTGGCATGTCACTGCCCTGCGTGTTGGATCACACCACACACACCCGTCCTCTTATCGAGCCAGAGCCTGTTCGGGTCGGGCTAATTGCTGGTGATGCTTCAGTTTTTAAGTAACCCAGACCGGGTTTGAATTGCAGAAGTAGGAAACGCATTGCCACGCCCCGACGTCTTGTTGCATTGTTTATCCTCTTCACTCTCAAGGTTTTTGTGACTTTTCACTTTCTGTTCCGAGCGCTCGTCTTTCCTGACTTTTGAAACAAAGACAATAGCGTTTTGGTTGTTCCTGAAAGACTCTCATGATTTGGTTAGAAATAGCTCTGTTTAGCAATACCCTTCTTTGGCAGTCTTGGTTTGGATATTGTATTTATTCGCATAAAAATGTCTCCACATCTGTTTGAACATTTGGAGCAACATTTTGACTAATTAATCAAATCCTCATTTTTCAGTTTTCTGAGTTTGTCACTCCTCCGTTGCAGCAGCAGCAGCTGCTGTTGTTCTGACTTACTGTGTGTGGCTTCTCAGATTGTGGCTGCCTCTTTAGTCTTCTTGCCGGTCTGGCGTTTGAATAACAATATGAGTGGACACTGAGTAGACATAAACTTGGACGCGTGGACTGCTTTCTATTTCCAGCCGTTCAACGTCAGTCCAACGTGCCACCTTGACGTTCATGGCAGTTTCCCCTCCATATCTGCACCTGGCATGAATCAGACCTGTGGACTGATGGCAAATACGCATTAGTTAATATTTATACACTTTTCCAGTCAGTCATAGGTGCTCTGCAGATGTTTATCACCGTGGGCATTGATCCATGTCTTTCCATGCAAAGGTTGGACCCCGGAAAGGTTAATTGGAAAACAACACGGCCGAACAGACTTTCAGTCAAGCTGAACTAAAAGTTTGCAGGGTTTGAGTCAGAGGGCGCCGTTGCTACAATGACCCTGCCCCATGAAGCAACCAACCAATTTCCCCCCATGAAATCATTTTTAGATTTAATAATATGTATCGACATTTATTTCGCACGTTAGCAAACCTGCAAGATGAAACTCTTGGCTGTTAGCTTGTGAACACTACGCTCTGCCACAAGGTTAGCAAGGACTGCATGTTTTTTCACGCCTTATTCCGATTTTTTAGTTTGCAGATTCATGGGTTTGTAGCAGCAGCCACCTTTGCAAGTGTTTGGTCCTAGATTTGTGACGCAGCCAGAACTTTGGTCGGGAGAACTCTAAATCGGCGGCCGTGTCTAGGACCATCATTTTGGATTGGTGACCAACGATGCTTCTCTAATGATTATCAACTTCGCTCTACAGCGTAAAGGGCATTTTTAAATGGTCATTCTAAGTATTTCAAGAAAGAACCTACCTGAAGTAGGATATTTTTGTCCTAATGAAGCACTAAATATCTTTAATTTGCTGCCACACAAAGCTTGAAGAAGAAGCGTCTATTATTTGAAAATCCAGGATTCAGGAGGGTAAATGTTGCAGCTCAAGACAATAAAATGACCAATAGTGACAGCTTACCTGACACTATGTGAATGGTCCAATCGCGGGTTGGTTACACGCACACGTTATTTCCAGGTTTGTGCTTTACATCACCTTGTGGGGAAACTGGAGCCAAAAACAAGGAGCTGAGAGGCCCTTGAGCTGAAGAGGAGCCACTTTACAAGCAATTCATCACCTTGCTGAAGCCTGTCTCCCGTATTTCCCCTTATGTCTCTCTCCCACTCCCTCTCTTTCCACTGCCCTCGCCTTTTTTTTCTCTCCCACCCTCTAGTTGTTCCTCCCCTCCAAACCCCTCATCTTTCTCCTCTCGGTCTCTGTCTAATCCTGCAGGAGAAAGCTTCGGTTCTGTTACGGCGTACGGGTATCTGACCTCGGCATCGCCTCTAATCCGGCTTAGTTCACTTAATGATGCCACTTGTGGTGCCACGAACGCCACCAAGAAGTCTATAAAAGGCCTTCCATTAAAATGCAAATCCGACCTGGCGGAGAGAAGCTAAGCGACACAAAAGTGGGAGAATTTGACCGCAGACCCCGTTCTTTTTCGTCTCTCAGCTATGCAGCCGATGCAGCAAACACTCCCTCCAATAATAACTGATTCTGTGATTAGGACCACTGCTGCATGTCGGCGGTGAAATAGACTCCCGTCGTCCGCAGAACAAAACGAGAAAGAGAGGGAAGACTCAACCTATTCCATTTCAGAGGAGACTCGTGCATTTTTTTTCTCCCCTGTTGTTGTCAGGAAATGAACAAATGGTTATCAATGTTCGGAGGGTAAATCTCCCATCTCTCGGCCAGGTTTTCCCAGCTGATACTATTTTCTCTGTACAAGGCAGGAAATGAAATTTCTCTGTGCGCTGTATCACCTCGCGCCCACCCCCAACCCCCTCTCATCTGCTCTACCTTTTTATCAGGATATCCTTTACTGAAAGAGAGAGAGAGGAAGGAGCCTCCTCTCCTTCTCCAAAAAGAGAAGTTGTCTCGAGCAATAACATGCCATACACATCGAGGCAATAGAGTAGTTTCAATTTACAGAATTATTTGCTGGAGGACGGAATTCCTTCTAAGGAGGGATTATACCACGTATATCATGTCCTTCACACTACGGTGTGTGTGTGTGTGTGTGCACGTATGTGAGTGATGGTGAATTAGTAAAAACATATCCAAAAGCAGAATATATTCACATCAAACGATAGATTCTATTCACCCAATCACCAATTAGTGAGTAGTTTATCAATCAATCTTAGCTAACTGTAGGACTGTAGCTAACTCACAGTGATTTATCAGTTTTTTTTTTTGTTAAATTCTTAGTCTGTTCCTTGTTTTGTCCGAAACCCAAACATATTTAATGTGAAGTTATATAAAACATAGAAAAGCAGGAAGGCGTCTCATTAGCTAGATGTGTTTACTTCGAACAGCCGATATATTGTCATGCTGTGTGTGTGTGTGTGTGAATAGAAATCAGTACAAACAGTAATAGAGGTTTGGTAGTTTTACATAACACAACATTTTATTGTGTTGTGTTGCAACATGTTAGGATTCAAAATGGGTAACAACTAAAACAAAGGCGCATTAACAAAACAAAATGCAAACATTGTTTTTCTTTTTGTTTTTGGAAAAGCAGAGGGTTGATGAGGCAGAGATGTTGGCTCTGCTGTGGAAACCTATTGAGAGTCAGGAGAGTGAATTTTGGGTCGCCTCGCTGCCCCCGTCGCTCGCCAGCGATTGGCCTGATTCCTGCTTTCAGAAAAGTGGTCATGGTCAACACACACGCACACACACACACACACACACACACACAATGAATAAAATGTCTTTTCAAGGAATCCTGTACTATTGACATACTATTTGCAGAATATGTGATATTGACTTTTTGGGCAAAACATGAAGCTATTTTATATTTCCCTTGAAAAACAGATTTAAGAACCCCTCTACCAGAGTTTACCCTATTCTATGAGGACGTGTTGCCAAGCATTGGCAATATTTCCACTAAATACACTTCAAACACGCAGTATAAAGCAACTTGTACGTGCTGCTTTTGACACTACAGGCCCTGTGAATGTGTTTCTAATTATCGGCGTAGAGAACGAGGAATCACACCAAAAATAGCCCAGTGTTAAAGGTATAAAGTGGTAATGGTAAATGGACTCTTTCTTATATAGCCCTTTTCAACCGAACCGGTTCCCAAACCGCTGTAACAGTAATCTAAGCTAGAACAGTAGTCTAAAGTGGTGGGTGATAACTCCATTTAATGCTAAATTGTTTAAACCTTTGCAATGCAAAATCTTACAGTAATATATTACAGGCTCTACTACTGGAGTGATGTGTTTTTTTCTGTTATGTTAAAACCTCATATACATTTTTGTTTCCATAAACTCAAAAGTTGCAGATTTTATTCAAGCATGTAAACATTGAACCTGCAGTAAAATTTAAAAAATGGTGTCACCTTCATGACAATCACTTAACAGTAATTGTTATTTTTTATGGTATCAGTGCCACACAGTCTGATTTGATCTTAAAACCCCAAACATTTCAGTTAGAAAAAGTAAAATTGCTTTAATATAAACAAAGAAGCTGTTGCAATGACTGAAAGATGCTTTTATTGATGATACTTATTTGTTAAAAAAGCTGCAGATGTGTTCCCTGAACCAGTGTGCTTTCAGTGACTTTCAGCACACACTATATTCTGAGAGGAGACAATGTGCGGTAAGTAGAGTGTGAAACAATAATTTTGAATCCAAATCAGCCAAATGAACTGTTCCAAAGGACTGAAAATGTCCCATCTGTGCTCATTTGGCCCTCGAGTGCCCAGAGGGAATTGGGAGAAATTAACAAATGGCATTTACTCAAAATTTGCTGTGTAACACTTAAGCTGTACCACAATAAAATGAAAACATTGCGCTTTATGTGAAGTATAATGTATGTTTCATCTGTAAAAACAAACTGCATGTAAATACTGAGAGCATAGGAACAGGAATCTTTACCTCGTAAAGTCTTGGGTCCACTTTTAAATTACAATCAGCAAACAGTAACTTTTAAACCAGTTGGTTCACCCCAAAAAAACTGTGTGAATGTACGGCGCGGCCTCGTTGGAACAGCTCAGCGTTGAGTTAGTTCTGGGAAATGGAGGGTGTAAAGTGGGAAGGGCACGATGAGAGAGCGAGAGGTGGGGAGCATCTGCCTGTGGTCATGGTTCATTCACTTTCGCTATGGCCTCTCAGCTCTTTGAAAATGCAAGATGGTGAAAGAAAGCGAGAAGGAAAAAGGGGGCGGGGGGGTGGGAGGTAGAGTTGGCATGGCGCAAGATTTCCTCATTTTCATCTGCTACATTCATCATATCCTCGAGTCTATCGTTTAACCGCCCTCGTCGACCGAACCTCGAAGGTCTCAGAGTAAGTAAATAAAAGATCAAACTTAGGAATGATGAGCGCTTGATCTCACAAGCCTGCACAGCCCAGGGGAGTGGCGCATTCTCTCTCTCTTTGACTTGACATAGCTCGTTCGTACGGCGTAAAAAGGTGGGAAGCATTCAGAGCAGTTCTCACACACCATCTCTAAATCAAAGGTTACTGCTGTAGACATGCGCAGTCGTATATCTACTAATACTCTCTTACTCCCTTATATTTCTTCCCCCAGATCTGGTCAAGAGAGGTATGAACGAATGCTACAAAATTCGGTTGCAATCAAAAGGGGCTCCATCATGAGTTGTCTGAGGCCTCCCCTCTGCTTTCTTGGATGGGCCCAGGGGTTTTTTGGGCGCTAGAGAGGGGGCGGGGAATTGATTTTGGGTATACGGCATGACAAAGGCAGCATGTTTGCATGTTAAAGAAGCCTTTTTTTGGGTGGGTGGGTGGGGGGGAGAAAGATGTGAGGTCACCGTCTCACTGTTTCGGACGCCCTTTTGGCACAACGCTGATAAGGCAACGCAAGCCAGCGTGTTCGACAGGGGAAGATGTATCTGCTTGTGATGTGGCGTCACACCCAGCCCTGCCCCGCCCTGGGCCCCGCCCGAACCCGCTCTTACCCGCCCCCCCCCCTGCCAACCTCACATCTATAGTGTCAGGAAGCAAACCGTCAACTCCCTGCCGATCACACGTTGACCTCAGGGGCGTCAACGCTCTAAACCGCACCGAGTAGGAATCACAATGCGTTCGACGTGTTCGTCCACGAAAGCAAGTTCAACTATGAAATCAGAGGTTTTGTATTCGGAATTGCTAATTTCCCTTCAAGACGCTGCCCAGTGTTCTACGAACATGGCGCGCATTCAAAATCCTTTCATGCCTCCTAAGAAAGCCTCACAAATTCGGACGTGAGGTCTTTTGTCAGCACCTCGTTGTATTCTCATGTCACCGGTTTGTTGTTGGTTGTAATGGTAATGGCTGGCAATTCAATGGCAAGATAACTGATTAGGTAAAATGAGCGATCATGTCGAGGGAAGCGAGGAAGGAGAAATGAACAAGCCGAGAGAAATCCTCCCAAGAAAATAACTTTACGTTGTTTCTGATGGGCTGTTACAGATTTGATTTATATGTTTTTTTTAAGCAGGATTTGTTGAGCTATTACGGTGTGCAAATGTTCCCTTCTAGCGACCAGATAGATGTAAATAAAGTAACATTATCCAGGGTTACAGTCCACGTCTTAAAGCTAAAACAAGATCTCTTGCAACTCATGTTTTAGTAAAGTTTCCTTCAGTCTGTTTGAAGTAGAAAGTAAATCTCTTTACTTCCACTCTTTCCTCCTCCTCTTCTTCTTCTCCTCTCTCTGTGCCGCCTTCGCCTGCATCTCTCTGCTGGCTACACTCTTTTATTTGTGAGCCCTTTGTCCTCTTGCGCGCCTCCGTTTTGTCCCATTAACTCAGACGTGTCAAGGCATGCCCGTTGCTAGCTGTGCCCAAGCCCGGGCATGGCAAAGCAGGGGACAGATGGTTGCTAGGGAGGTTGTCAGGGCGGATCAGTGGGCGCCTATGTGTGTGTGTGTGTTCAGTATCTCAAAGCCACGCTTCACCGTCGGACAATGGCATCGCTGGCCCACACCGGAGTTGGGTTGTGGCACCAAGCCGCGACCCAATAATGCCGGTGCCGCTGAGGGTTGCGACCTGGAAACGAGGGCCGACTGTGATAACAGCTTGGCCGAGCGGCGGGGAGGACACCTTGTCAGTGTCGCCACGTCGTAACGCGTGAATGTCACTGTCCTGCTTGCCCGCCTGCCCCTCCACACACACTCCTCCCTCTCATCATCTTCTTCTTCTTCTTCTTCTTCTTCCTTGCAAGTCTGCGCCTCCATCTTGAGGGGGAAAAAAAACAACATGGCCCAGTAAGATACGAAGACCAGAACCAGGAAAGGAAAATAAAAGAATTCCCAGTTGATTTACTGCGGCGTTCTATTCTCGGCTCGGGTTTGAATCCATGCTTTGGCAAAGGGCTCGATGTCGCTTTGATGACCCTTTCTGGAGACTGTAATCCGTGTCTTTTTATGGTTTATTAGTCAGTTTCGCACTTCTTCATCGAGAATGCTGTTTTGCATATAGCCATAATACAGACACCAGGGAATTATAAGATTAGAGTCTGTGGTGCCTCTTCCATCTCTGGACTGATCCTGAAGACCGACACAAGGCAGCCATCACGGTCTAACAAGTCGAGTTGATAATGTACACTAAAATACACTGTCAGGTGTGTCTTTGGGCAGCAGGAGTGTAAAATCCTCACTGCTCAACGTGTGTCTCCGAAAAACTTTCAGCTGAGCGTGTTGTTTGAGGAGGTGCAACGACACCAAAGTATTTGTAAATTTTAAACTTGGCTTAATCTTAACAGAGCAGATTACACCCAGCAGGTGAGTCTGTGGGTAACAGGGACAGGCTGCTGTAGCGTTGGCACGCCGCCGCACCAGCAATAACTCTAATGGAGCACTTTCAGAGCTCCTGGGAGGGGAAATCAAATGATGTCAACCATGTCATAATCCAGGCCAGGCTCCCTGTAAAAAAAAAATAAAAAACTGCAATTTTAAGAGAGAGAAGGGTGGGATTTGGTGGGAAGTCTTATCATGACTTCTCTGATCTGACATCTGTGGCGTCTCGTGATCCCAGTGAATCTGACAGGCTGGAATATATTTGACCATCAACATTTCAGGGCTCGCTCATATCTCTTCCATAAGAGTTTAATTTTAGAACTTCACACCACTTCTTTTTGCACCCAATTTTTTTGAGTCTTGAAAGACGGGAAATGTTCACGTTCAGCTTTAACACCCTTGTTACAAAAAGCCAGGCAAATAAATTTCACACTCAAAAGATATCTGCAGTCAAATGAAACACGGTGCAAACAAAAGCCAGCAGCGGGTGACGGTGTTTCAACTCGCTCTTCAATTACAGACCTCCAGCCTTAAAAACAAAGATATTGTTATCTCTGTCTCCCTGTTACAATCCATGTCTGATGTCTTGCTCTCACGAGTAGCTCCCTCAGGTTTTCTCTGATGGATTGGCGCGCTGTAACCAAAACATGGAGCTCGGCTACGGCGCAAAATGGGATCAGTCGCTTTGTGATCACGAGGGTCTTGCTTGTCAACGGTGTTACCGTAGGTCACATCTTGGAAGATTACGGAGCACTGATGATGGTGGTGGTATTTCAAAAGCAGAAAGAGAGCGCAATGTACCTTACAAGTGTTAAGGTCTGAGCAGGACTCAAATAAGAACAAATTGCTACGATTGATGGAGCGTCACCCACATGCCATTAGCACCCTCTCGTACTGAAGAGGAGCAGGGGGAGCTGCCTATTGAAGCACCACAAGGTGCCGTCAGATCCCTCGCTCTGAAGCCTCCAACCTGTGTGTGTGTGTGTGTGATCTCTCCTCGCACTCGGACCATTCAGCCAGTGACTGATGACGTTCCCCTCCAGCACCAGGCGACATCGCGGAACAAAGGGCCACTCCGGGTGAAACAAAGACCCTCTAATTGTGCCTTTTGAGCAAGCTGCTTGGTCAGTCAGCTGGTGGCTGGTGGGTCCCTCGGGTCCGGCAAGTCCGGTACAGATTGGATGAGGCATGGCTTGCTGCACCGGGAGGAAATTATAGGAAAGAAAATGCTTTGTGTCTGCCAGTGTAGCCGTCTATGCCTTGCAATAATAATAATCAGAATAACAATAATAGTATTTAGGCCGAGAGCTCATGTTCTTTAATAATATTTCAACAACGCAATGATCACGATAAATAATGCACATTCAGACAGCTGCATGATTATTTTAAAATCCTGTTTTGAAACGAAAGACAGGCTGTTTTTAAAGACTTTAGTAAGAACCAATGTCTGCGTGAGGCTGAGTGACACAGAAAGTATTGATACAACAGACTTATCCTTTAACCTCTAATTACCATAGGGAGGTAGTGGATGATGTGTTTGAGGAAAAGTGTCTTATTAGTTTGGAAAACATCATCTCAGTGTTTGAGTCATAGTTGGCCCACCTTTTTATTTACCAGAACGTATGTACCCTGGCCGTGCCGTAGTAATAGTTAAACGTCTCTTTAAGGTGTGTTAAAAAAAAAGACAAAATTGCAATAGTCTCAACAACAAAAAGAAAAAAGACGGCCAATACAAAATCAAAGCAACATGCACCATGGTTGACTTCAAAACATACGGTGGCAACATTTAGAGCCTCAAAATAGCGAGACATGCCGTCCAAATCGTCCAGGACACCCGGAGCGGCCTGACTGTGATGGCTGGTGGTCTGTTGTTGTGGAGGCCATTTGGTCCTATTGTGAGCCATTGTTAAGAGGATCCATTGAAGACCAACCCTGCCTCTCTGGCTGAGGTCAGTGAGGTTTGATGACGTTGTAATGACTCTTTAAAGAGGTGAGACGAGAGCATCCTGCAGTGTTTGTTACATTTTCCACAGAGCATCTCTTCCAAACAAAAGTAATAGTTTGGGAAAAAAAGGAACGACTTTGACTCAGAACCAACACAAAAGAAGGCAGTTTATAGCCGAAGTCTGCTATGGTTATTCCTATAACAGAACCTCGCAGAACCCACACCACTGCCGTGACAACTTCTCCACATCAGAACACGTTTTCTTCAAAAACCAGGCGGCTATTTGCGGCGTCTCCCATGTAGCGGCATGTCGCAAGGAGAGCGTTTTGTTGTTGCTGTGAAAAGACAGCCTGCTCTCAGAGACATATTTGTGTGTGTGTGTGTGTGTGTGTGAGAAAAGGCCGGCAGCTAGGGTGAAGCAGCGACAGACAACAGACCGAGAGGCAGTCTGCTCCCGCTGAGCCTGCACTGCTGTGCTCTGAACACACCACTAGAACGTGCTCTTCTGCAGATTATACATTACTCACTCGCTCATACTCACTACTTCTGTTTCACACAGACATTCCCATGCCTTGCACAGTCTGTGCACACACCCCTCTCTCTTTCTCGCCAAGCATTCAGCTTAAAGGCCTAAACCACCATATAAACCTTTTACGGAGAAAGGTCTTTTTACAGAGGCATACACACTGCAGCACAGGAGATGCACTTAAATCAGAAATAAGCATATAAGACAACACGAAACATGCACTGAAATAGAAGGCGTCCGTGCCAGATCTGTCACTGGTGCATTGATTTCAATCGTCGGTGTCGGACAGGTTTGCTTGACATGGGAGATGAGAGGCGGGGCTAAACTCTGCAAGTGAAAGGCAAAAGGGGCGAGTCGAGTGTCTGAAGAATAAGATGGATGGAGAGAGGGCTTTCATCAACTCCATTCTCATAAAATCTACCTCTTTTTTTGTTCACAGCTCACCACTAAACTGACACTTTGTTAAAACCCCATCTGCCTCAAAACTCTCATGCTTCAGGCCCGTGTTGCAGAAGCTTCGTGTTGTCTGTGCCTACTTAACAGGGTAATAAATGTAAACAACAGTCTGCAGAGAGATTAGGGTCTCCATGCAAGGCTGCACTGCCAATTGAAATCTGCTGATGAGGACGCTCGCAGCACCAACTGTTCCTCGGGCAGCACCACGGAGCCACCAGTCCGTCGCCGCTTGTTATCGGCTCTCAGACACACAACCCAGCCTGCTGGGATTATGTCTGGTCCTGGTTCCCCCCAATTGTGTCTGTGTTGGTCCGTTATGAATATGTGAACTGGAGGGTAACATTGGTACGCCGTGTTGCGTGTGCGTTTAAAAACTACATTCAAATATGCACATAAAGTAATAAATAAATGTGTGTCGATCCCATTGGGTGCTGACTGGATGACAATAGGGGAAGCCTCAGTGGACCCGTTGACTCCCACTGAGACTTTCCTGTCCCAGTGGAGTCCTGAGTGTCTCCTCCATCACTCTTAAGACAGCAATTATTTATTCGTTTTCAATTAGCAGCCGTCACCCAGTGTGGACACAGAGTCCACCAGAGGATGTGGCTATTTCCTGCAAGCTGCAAAACCTAATTTTCACTTTTAAAAGAGAGCTCATACAGAAACAAACCCAACCATTTATTCTTTTTCTATATATGTGATAGAACTAATGGTCATTGTGACTGGACCTGGATGTATGGACCTGTATCCGTCTTTACATTTTTGTTTTTTTGTGCAGATTAGATTTAGATTTAGATTATATTTTTTGGAGTGAGCCAGGCTAGCTAATCAACTCCCAGCCAGCTCCATAGATAGTGCGCAGACGTGAGAGTGGTATCGATCTTCTCATCCAACTCTTGGCAAGAAAGCAAACTATCCTAACTATTATAGCTGTTTCTTCATGGCTCGACTTCCCTCTGCTGCAGCTAAAATTCTGCATTTGTTTCCCGGCTCACTTGGAATAAATTGGAAAAAGAAACTACAATAGCGTCCATGCCAAAAAAGACAAAAGGGGATCCACATCATTACAAGTGATGTCTTTGCATAAAGATGTTTTTGTGGTTTTATGTCTTAATTATTAAAGGCAATGCTTCGCTGCCAGTTATCAGCTGAAAGTTGTGAACAGGAAGATATGACCCCATGTTGAAGTGTTAGTCAGGAAATTGGTGTCCAGCCTGCAGTTGGTGCAGTAGAAACCACGTGGTTCTCATTTGAATAAAGTCTCCAAACAGTCGACTACATGGAACGGGAATCCGGAAACCATGTGGACTCTGACGTCTGGGCTGAAACATTGGGGTGAAACTCTGCGCATTGGAGCTTTTTAAGTTTTGAAGATTTACATGAGCGATTTCCAGTTGGACGCACATTTATTTCATTTTTTTCTGCGTGATGGGGGGACACCTTCAGCTTCCTTCTGAGATTTTTTTAGACGCCGAGTACGCAATTTCCACATTTGCACATTGAAGTCATTCCAAAGCAAAATGTTAAGCATGTGTAAGGAGCAGTTTAGCAACGCATTAAAAGATTAGTGAGACAGACGGAAAGCTGAATGTGCTTCAGAGGAGCAGGGACTTACACTCCATTTCAATTCAAATGGGGTGACTGTAGCCCAGAGGTTTGAGAGCTTCTCTGGGCTGAATCCCTTGTTGGAAACTCCTCTTTCTTCTGTTAACAATTTCTGTCAAGGTTGAACCAACAATGCAACCCCCCCCTTCCTCCCCGGTGCTGCAACAGTAGAAGACTGCGGTTGTACTTTATGCTGGGAAAGTGTCTAACTGTATGAATGTGGAAATGGAGCGTGAGTCAGCTTTCCCTGCATGGATTGTTAAAGTGAAAAAGCCCATTTTCTAATGTAAATGCTGAGTTTGAACTATAAGGATAAAAAAAAAAAAAATCTCACTAATGGCGACCATAATCAGATATTTGAAAATGGCAAAGCGACTGAAACTTGGCAATTTTAATTCACCGTTACACTCATATTTGAGAGTTATGTACATTTTGTTCAGGTGTTTTTAACATTTGAGTTGTGTGAAACTTTGATGCACGAGGAAGCGTAACTCGGAGACACTATCCCACTGCGAATAAAGCGGTGTCTGTGCTCTTACGGGAAATGTCGCTGGCATTGTATTTAATTGGCTTTCCTTAACGCCCCTATAAAGCAAAACAATTAGTCTTAATTAAAATCGCTGTGCGGTTTCAAAGTAATAAACCACCGGCGCTGCAGCACACATACTGAGCATAAATAAATGATTTCAGTGAGTCGCTTTACATTTACCATGGGGACACCTTTATATGAGCTCTCCGTATTTATCCTAATTGCTTATCTTAGCATGAATAACTGAGAGACTTTAATCAAATAACATTGGGCTAAATAGAACCGATAAGTGCTAAAATTGAAAAAAGTATTGATTGTCACTGCTCCTTTAAAGCATTTATATTCAATTCATATATAACCCAAAGCCTGAGAATAAAAGTAAATAATCATTTAATATGACAGTGGTTGAAGTAATTAATATATGTATTATATTTGTATGTATTTTGCCCCAGCTACTGTCAATAATTTATTTTTAATAGCAAGAGTATTTTTTTTTGCAGAGCACCCAACACAATAACAGTGCAGTGCTGTGACGAATGAGAAGGGTAAATATTGTGTATGTGTGAGAGCTGCTGAGGCGAGGCAGTATAGCCTAAAGATGTGACACACACACACGAAACAATACACATGAATTTGGTTTAATATGTAGCTTCTCCACATGGGAGGTGAAGCAGAACCCTCGCTGTTCTCCCACCAGAAGGCCGAGAGTTGACTCTATTATTCAGGCTCTTCATATTCTTCAAATTGCTCCAGGAGGGAAAATACACACAAAACGCCCTGGAGGATTGTGGGAAGCTAGATTATTATAATAATAATAATAATTATTGTTGTTGTTATTGTTGTTGTTATTAAACATTAGAGGAGGTGGAAGCACAACTATATCTGAGTGAGAGATTCGTTCGCAGGTAATCTTGTCTTGAATGCATATTGTCCTAAATAATTTGTGCTATTATCGCCTCTGTTCCCCCATTATGTGTAACATTATCATATTTGTTGCGGGTTATTTGGGGCTGTTTGGCAACCACCTTCTTTGTTGTAAAGACCTTACAGTTTCAGAGTTTCTGAGCCTAAATGCACACTGAAACGGCGTTTTAAAATGAAAACAATCTCCGTCCAATTGAGCGTTTTATCACCGTTTCAAAAGCAATGCCGCACTCCTGAAAACGCATATCACATGACCATTCACGTGGAAGCAGATTGTCTACTCTGCAATGGAGAAAAGTAAGAGCAGAGATTTCTCTGCTTGGATGACCAGGTGGAACTGTTAGTGAAAATAAGTTGTTTTTAATGTTCGATTAACCACCAGTTGTCATGGCTGATGTCGTCTGGTTTTATTCTCCGGAAAAGGGTCACGTGATGGGGGCGTGACAACGAATCAGGAAAGGACATGTCGTGGCTGATGCGACCCAATCAGGAAGCAAACGTGGGGGGGGGGTCATCATTTTTAAACTGAAACTGTCTCAGCAGAGTTTTTAAAACGTCTCCGTTTTAGGGGTTAAAAATCACCGGAGTAGTGTGGATGCTAGCAAAAGTTATGAAAAGTTAGAATTAGTGTGGCTGTAGCATGAGATAAGTAACACTTATAATAGCTTGGATAATAAGTCCAGATGATACAGAATGTGGCACACGTAAGCATTTAACTTAGGTTAGTTAAATGATCTTTGTGTGAAAGGTTTTGTCGTGTATTCAAAGCCTATGTGGGCTGCCCTCTTCCTCCACTTACAGCGTTCCTACATTGTCAAACTCAGGTGTAGTTTAAACGTTTACCACTTCAACATGTGGGTGCCTTTCAAAGAGCTTAATTAAACTAATTATCCAACCAGAGCTTATGCTAGATAGCTAAAGTGATTAAAGTTTTAGTCCGTCTGATGGTGTATTATCAAACCCCTATAATTTACTCTGTAATTTAGATTTAATTGGAAATAATGTGTACGGTGCACTGGGCACATAGTGTGGCCCTCCTAATCTATGGCCTTTTGTAAGTGGATGAGATAAAGCTAACCTTTTCCCCCTTCATGCAGGTTCAAGTTAATTAAATCTCCTCTTTAATTGTATTTTAATACAAAACGCACGTTACCTCCGTTTAATACGTCTCCTTGACTCTGAGCAAAAAAAAAAAAAAAAATGAAGCTAATAGAGGGATTGAATCAAGAAAAGGGAGAGAGAAGGGGAAAAAGTAGTCATTTTTTCCCCTTGTTCATTTTCTGAGAGAAGTGAAGTGTCAGCGAATTCGGGGTGGGGAGGGCAAAATTAATTATTTCAGCTTGATAAAGCTTTTCATCTCCCTGACTCCTTGCACTGAAAAAGCCAATTAATGATGTCAAACATGCTCTCCCTCTCCGGGGACAGCCTCGGCTCTGATGAGTGTGTTTACTGCAACTGGACAGAGTGGGTGAGCTCTATACATACATATACATCATATATATGATGTATATGGTGGTATGTATGTGTGTGTGTGTGCCACTACCTCCATGCCCACCACAGGACCTTCCTCTCTAATCGGGGCTCACCTGTCAGGACCCTGCCTCATTATCTACGTACAGAGAGGCCATTTTGTCAGGGCAGCTTCTTCGGCAGCCTTCTGCCTGCCAGCGGGGATGTATGGCACTGTCCTCTGCGAGATAATTCACTTAATTATGGGGTAGAAGTGGCCTGAAGCAGGAATAGGTCAACACTAACTGACAATGTAGCTCAGCGCAAGGCTCATACAGGCTTCAACTGTGTGCAGGCCCCGTGAGATGAGAGCATCTGAGGAAAGGCTAGCTTACTAATGAACTGACGGGGGGACATTTCTCTTATCTTGCACTCCTCTTGAGCTGCAGGGTTAGAGGTCAGGGGTGCTTTAGCGTCTTGCTCATGCACAGTAAAACATTAAGATACTTGAAGGCATGATTAAACAGACCACTTGAACCTGGGGTTTTTTCTAGGTAGGCTGACACTCTCACACACTGAACACTAATTGTTATCAACTTGCTTGATAAAAGGAAAAGATTGTGCTGCACTCTAAAATAAGCTTTGATGTTGATTTCAAATCAAAAGGTGTGGATCAATATTAGGCCCCCTACTATTTGCTCTATACATAAATACCTCTTTCCCTACTGAAAATTGCAACGTTCATTTTTACACACCATTTTGTATGGCAACTCCAAACAAGGCCTTCTCCTGGTTACAGTCTGCTTTTGATGACCTCCAGACCTATTTAATTCATTTAAAGCTTGTTCTAAATTCCAAGAGACCCGAAGATTTGAGATTTTTACTCCAATCCTCGATCATAATGGAAAACTAATAGGTAACAGCACAGTATTATAAGTACTTAGCAGATTGTCCTGTAAAATTCAGGTAGAACACCTCGCTCAGAAACGAAAAAATCTGATTTATACCAGAATAGAGCTTGTTTCTCCTTTCAAAGCAAAAAAACCTAAATCTCGACACCTCGAAGGCATCTGCACACCTGCATACCTGTTTGCTGATGCCATGCTATTTAAGTTGATGAGATATTTAACATATGTACAGTAGCTGAGAGGACTGGTTTCTGGTATTATGCACCTTTTATTACTGCAATGATGACGTTAGAGGCAGCCATTCCCCTGCGGGACTTTAAACTTAAACTATATTCTGATTTTTTTTATTATACTTGGGACTGTTTTTAATTAGTGTGTGTGACTAAATTCTGATGTTGATATGTTGTATGTCATTTGTTAAAGAGATTTTGATCTCAGTAAGACTTCCTGAATAAATAAAGCTCGACTTATCAGCATCAGTGAGAATTTCAATTAGCACTCCAGCAGATTTACAGCTATATAGACGCCAAAAAAGAAAGCCTGCTGCTAATAAATGACAGCAAAACAAAAGAGCCATGTTAGCATCTCTCCCGGAGTCCATTCTCATCTTGGAGGGGGTTCTTCACTCTGGTTCTGCATATGTTTTCCTTCATCTTTTATTACTTTGCGTTTACGTTCTGCTGATGACGTTTGTGGTTCTGTAGGTGGAGGTATTGTCTTTGTCAGTTCAGCCACTAAGCATCTGCATATGCTAAGTGTCTTCTTCTTTTTCTTACTACAAATCAACCACAGCCACATATGAATAATTACTGATAGCGTATCAAATAGTTTCTACCTTTTTGAAAAGTGATCAGGGTTCCCGCGGTCATGAAATTCCTGGTAAAATTATGGCTCTCTGTACATAAAGAGTCGGTCTGGACCTGCTCTATATGAAAGTGCTATGAGATAACTTTGTTGTGAATCCGTTCCTCGTGTTCCTCGTTGAAACATCACTAGCATCGCGTGATACACGTTGGCATCCGTACACACACCATCCTACCTGTTTTTAAACTATGCAATTAAAGTCGGGTAAAATATTACGGAAGCGTTTGGAAAATGCATTGGCAGAGAAAAAAAATATGCAAAAATAGAACCAGGAGGCTGCAGAATGTATTGGCCATGTCGAGCACCTCCATGTTCTTTTCTTCCTTGTTTATCTGCTGTGTGTGTTTACTATCATCCACCATGTGTTCAGACAGATCACTGTAACATGTGACCCACACAGAAATTTTGTGTGTGTGTGTGTGTGTGTGTGTGTGTGTGTGTGTGTGTGTGTGTGTGTGTGTGTGTGTGTGTGTGTGTGTGTGTGTGTGTGTGTGTGTGTG
>JAVQJF010098889.1:0-19055 GCA_036023855.1 Gadopsis marmoratus | reverse complement strand
TCCTTTGACTCAGGTGTTCCCCCCATCTCTTCCTCCTCCTTTGTGTCCTCCTTTGACTCAGGTGTTCCCCCCATCTCTTCCTCCTCCTTTGACTCAGGTGTTCCCCCCATCTCTTCCTCCTCCTTTGACTCAGGTGTTCCACCCATCTCTTCCTCCTCCTTTGTGTCCTCCTTTGAGTCAGGTGTTCCCCCCATCTCTTCGTCCTCCTTTGTGTCCTCCTTTGAGTCAGGTGTTCCCCCCATCTCTTCGTCCTCCTTTGCTTCAGGTGTTTCCTCCATCTCTTCGTCCTCCATCTCTTCGTCCTCCGTGAGATCGTCCCCCAGCTCGATCTCCACCACATCACAAACAACCTCCTCCTCTGCCCTCTCTCTTTCCACCTCTTCCTCCACCAGCTCCGCTCCATCGTCCTCGTCGTCCTCGTCGTCAAAGTTGCCCTCGTAGATCTCGCACTCGCCATCGTCCACCTGCACAACCCGGATGTCGTCCATACAGATGGCCTCATCATCCTCGTCCTCCTCTTCCTCGCTCTCCCTTTCGTCTGAGTCCAGTTGGGAGGGCGGGGTCGTGGTCCGACTGTCCGACTGTGGTCCGGTGCCGGGGCTGCCGAGCTCCGACTGAGCCCTGCGCGGCCCTGAACCAGAGCTGGAGACAGAGTTTGGCCCGTCCTTCTTGCAGTAGGAGTAGCGGTGATTCATGTGCTGGGAGTATGAGCCGGAGTGAGAGAAACGCTTCCCGCACTTATCGCACTGGTAGGGTTTCTCACCGGAGTGCAGCCTCGAGTGTTCAATCAGGTGGTGTTTGTGTTTGAAGGCCTTCTTGCAGATGTTGCACTCGTGAGGCCGTTTTCCTGCAGATGATAGGACAAAGAGTCAGACAAGTTTCAGATTAAAGTAGTCGAGTAAAAACTAATCATTTGAGGAAAGGTATTATTAAAGATTTTTGAAATATTCAAGTAAAGTGCCAGTACTTTTGTACATTAAATGTCCAGGTGATTTATGGCTTATTATCCTTTAAGGTAGCGGCTCCCAAACCAGGAGTCCGGCTCACCACAAGGGGTCCTTTTTTCTTACAAATGATTGAGATAACAATTAGTTGAGAAATCCATTCGTGGATTAGCATTTTTGCTTAAACTACTTTAATGATTGACGCATCATCAAAATAGTTGCCAATTATTTTTCTGTCAAACGTTGCCTACATTAAGCTTCTAAATTGTGAGAACTTGCTGCTTTTCTTTGTTGAATCTGGTATTTCCTCAGCTTGTGGCCGGGGCCTAAATTTAGCTGCAGAAGGTACCAGGCCTTTATCTGAAGCAGGCTTGTGTTAGAGGCAGGCCTCTGTTTCTAATTCCCTCTGTTTGATGAGTATAATTGGTCATACTTTATTACAAAGCCTGGTTTTGTAATAATCGCTCTGTTAAAGTTACTGCGTCACTCTGTTACTCAACACTTCCTGTATCAGTTTCAAATTAAAAGCTTTCTGGCGTTTCAGTAGGCAGAAACCATTACCCTTCATTTCTTAACACGGCTTTTATTATGTAACATTTGCAGGAAAGGAAAACAAATTGACTTGCAAAATTCCCGTACGTTGCTTGAACTGTAGCTGCCGCCATCTTGTGGCGCTTGTACTTGTATTACTTGTATTGTGCTTGTATTACTACAACATACAGTTGTGAGACGTAAACACACGCCTGCAGTGACTGAAATCAGACAATAACACTTTAGATGAGTAATCCAGAACAACCGTGTTGAAAATAGCGTGATTATGTTGTTGAGTTTATTAAATTAAAGCAATAGAAATATACTACGTTAGTTGGCAGCACATAATGAGTTTATCCAGCCGTGTTATTTCCCTGGTCGATATGGGAGGCCGGCCTTTATTTGTTCGTGTCGACCACACCCCCAGCCATTACTGGAGACCTGTATTTTACTTGACTACCAGTTAAGGAAATACGGTAAACTGAAATCTTTAGGTTTTGGACTGTTGGGTCTTATGAAACAAACAATTGGATATAATCATCCTGGGCTTTGGGAAACTATCATGAGTGTTTTTCACAATTTTCTGACATTTTGGAGGCTGAACAATCAATCAAGGAAATAAACCAGATAAATCGATCATAAAAAAATAATCATTAGTTGCAGCATTTTACCTCTTTAGGCCTCTAAAGTATTTGGAATTAAATTAAAATGACTCTGTGGTTGAATTGTTCACAACTGATAGACATGCAGGTGACAGATGAAGGTAAATAATAAAGTAATAAAGTCATGTTTTCATTATAAAGGCAGAATGTGAAATGATGCCGGTTACACTCTTAAATCTTTTTGGGCAGGAATGTTGTTCAGAGTAGAGGTGAACATGTGAGCTGGCAAAGTAATGGCTGACTCATGTGTATTCATAAAAACCCTGTAAACCTCACAGATACGGTTGTGTATCTTTTTGTTAATGGGACAGTTTAAAAAATGCCCTTAAGGATTAATAATCCATAAACAAGACAGATGTATTACTTGCATACTCTATGTAAGATGGTGTCTGTGAATGGTTTGTGTTTTAGGTGGATGATGTCATGGCTGGACCATCACACACCTGTGCACAGTAGTGCAGTGCAAAGCTAACTGCAAACAGGCTTCAATAAAACCACATTCCAGTGTGATACTATTTGGAGCTTCGAGGGAAAACATCCAGTTAACTCACCTCAGGAGTCACATCTCCATAAATACTGATGTCAAGTCTTTCTGGTACATTCAGAGCTGGTACATTTACAGGCCAGCTGCACCATAAAAGTTACAATCACTCTTAGGTCTAACATATTTAATGAGGGATGATGTCACATGTAAAATTTAAACTAGAACTACCTTTTAGTCTTAATTTGAAAGAATACCTGTGTGTTCATATTTGTGCCTGAGCAGCGAGCTGCCCTTCTGGAAGACTTTGGAGCACAGATCACACGGGTAGACGCCGTTTTCCAGCCGTCGCTTCTTCACCAGTGTGGCCGAATCCGAGTCATTCTGTTCCTCCACCGTGGCGACACCGTCGGAGCTGCTGTCCAGCTTCTTCTCCTGCTGTAAATGGAAGAAATTATTAAATGTGTCGTGGTGGAGGCAATAACCTAAAAGTGAGGAAAAGTAACTTAGTGATCACAGTTTGAACCCCCAGATCGTCTGAGGGGTCTGGACGGTGAATGTTAACGAATAAATCTCAGGTTGTCCATGAAGATGATACCTCAGGTGCTGCAGAGGAGCTGCTCTGTGATCAAAGCTTAAAAGCTAGTGAAAGTGTGAAGGTCCTGTGTGTAACTATGAAAATGAGGCAGGGTGTTCTTGAACAATAAGAGGTCCTGCTCAGCAGAACCCTTCCCTGATGCAGGTGTTTTTAAAAAGTGGTTACTTTGGGTTTAAAGTTTCATTTGGAATATTTAACTAGCAAGTCAGAGAAACCAGGCAGTTTAAACATCTATTAGTTCTCTAGATGTCATCTCAAAGAGCACAGTCAGGTATTACAGGAGGACTGCCAGATATTTCAGAGACATCATCTCTTGACATGAATCCCTACGGGGGTTAAAGGTTTGACTGCATGACGTCCAGATAAAAAATAGTCAGCTCTCATCTATTGACATAACTCCTGCTGCAGTCCGGCTATTATGGAGCCATAGGAGCGCCACAGAAAAGAATAAATCTGGGACAAGAATAAGACAATAAATGTGGAAATATAAAGAGAAATAAATAAAGGAATAAATAAATGTGGATATATATACAGACAAATAATAATTTTTACCTTATTACTTTTGCTATTCCTTGAAGAGCCAAGCTGTCAATCAGCTGGCTTTGGGTGGGAAAAAATATTATAGTCTTTATATATCCCCATTAATTTATTATTCTATTTCTCTTTATATTTCCACATTTATTGTCTTATTCGTTCCCAGATTCATCCCTTTTGATGACACTCCCATGACGTTTCTCTCAGCCTCACAGTGTTTTCTGCAGAGTCGGTGGATATATGCTCATTTTAGTTCTCACGCCTCAGCAAACCTGCTTTGTGCCCATCAGACTAAACACATTTTGGGTTGTTTTTTTCACAATCATGAGATGTAATGAAGTCGGGGTGTTTTTTGAAATGTTTTTCGAGTTGCTAGATCTGTAGTCATTGTAGGGGCCTGTTCTGCCTGGCAACAGTCAAGTATGTAGCGTGTTTGATATCATTGTTGACTGCAACAGGAACTTTCAGGTCAACTACTGCCATGTCAGCTGGTGAATAACTACAAAAAAATAATACCAAGATACCTGACGTGTTAGAAACGTCTTGTTCACCAGCCTCAGTGCTAGTAAGAAGTCAACAGCTGACAAGTAACCAACAACTTCTATATTTGATTAACCATTGAAGTCATTTATCAAGCTGGTTCCAGTGTATCAAACATGAGGGAGGCTGTTTATCTGTTATATCTCATTGTAAATTGAATATCTTTGGGTTTTAGACTCGGAGGTAAGATGAAACAAGCAGTATCGAAGGCATCACCTTTGTTTCTGGGAAATTGTGATTTTTTTTCTTCCCTCCCATTAACATTTTATAATGATTAATGAATGAGAAATATGATCGACAGATTCATGGTTAGTTGCAGGCCCAGGAAATACAACCAACCTTATAACCATTCAGTACGACGGTTGTTGCTCCAGTGGCGTTGCCGGTCGTAGTGGCGTAGGTGTAGGTGAGCTGGGGGATGAGGATGGTGCGCTTCGTCGTGGTGTTGATGGCGCTGAGACAGCCCACCGTGCCCTGACCAGCGATGGCCACTAATGTGGGCAGCTGAGTGGCAGTGACGATGTTGACAGGTCTTCCGGTCTGAGGCGTGGTGACGTAGATTGTTCGACCCTCCAGCTGCTCCTTCCTCAGACAGGTCAGGTTCAGGGGCTGCTCCTGCTGCTTGGCGGGAGGCGTGGCTTTTGTTTGCATTGCCACTGCGATATGTTTAGGAAGGGAGAGGTCAAGCGGCTCCGCCTGGGAGTCCAGGGCCTCTGGGTCTTCTGGCTCACTTTTCACAATAATGAGGTCACCGGTGCTGAGGCTTGTTGGTGAGTGTGATGGAGAAGCGCTGCCAGATTCTGATGAGGCTTTTTTGGATGTTTCTTGGGTGCTGTCTTCCTCTGCCTCTCCATTCTGATTCGAGGCAACCTCTGAGCTGGAATTTGTGGTTTCAGTCTGTTTGGAAACCGCTGCAGCATTATTGCGGTATTTGCACACATTTTTCCCAGAGTTCATCTTGGCAAACCACTTCTTGACCACATCCACAGGAATACTGACAGACTCCGAGATCTTTGTCAGCTCCGCCTCGCCGGGATTGGCATTGGAGGCGAAGTAGGTCTTGAGGAGTGAGAGGAGGTCGTCCACTGGCGGCTCCTCCAGTGTCACCCCTGCCTCGCTTAGCAGAGCAGCGAATGAGGGGTCTAAAGCGGCAGAGTCAACTGCCTCCCCATTGGCTGCTTTGCGGTGCTGGAGGAGGTGTAATGCCTCCAGGTTGTCGGGACAGTCGTCACATAGTAAACATGTACTGTTGACTTTTGGCATCTGAGCTGTTTGGGCAGATTTCATTTCTGTCTGTGTGACTGCCTCTGTCTCCATGATGGGCACTGATTCTGGCTCTGTCTTTACGATGGTGAGGTCAGCTGCCTCTGGGGTTGGGGGTTTGTCTGTTTTGGTGGGGGCGGGGGCTGCAGCAGTGGTGACAGTGGGAGGGGGAGGAAGATTGGATTTGGCAACAAGCGGTGCAGGCTGGGTAGTGGCAGTGGTGGCGGCTGCAGGGCTGATGCTGTAGTTGATGATGATCTTGGTGGTGCCGTCGTGATCGACAAAGGCCGGCAGGCTGATGATCTGCTGCTGGGGCTGCTGGACTACAATTCCCTGCTTCCCCTGCGTCACCACCCCGTTAGCTGTACCTAGCACCTGCCTGAGCACGTTTCCGTCCATCGCCACCTTGAGCACATTCTGCAAGTCATTCAGATTGATGCTGATGGGCGACATCAGACCGACTGTTGGTACGACCATAGCCACGCCCTGAGGCAGGGTTGTAGCTGGAACCACAGCTGACTGTGCCGTCCCTCCATTCACCACTCCGTTGGTACCAGCTGAAGATGCTGGTGTCGCCATCACAGGCTTGCATTCGTATTCCACAGGTTCAGATTTGATCTGGGTGACGGGGAGCTGCTCCTGGAGGGGTTTGCTTTCAGTCTTGTCTTTAAGAATTACGCGAGCCGGGGCAATTACGACCGGTGTGGTTTGGGTGGTGGGCGGGGGGGATTTGATCGATGTTCGAGCGACGCTGTTAGGTGCTGCACCCACACACTTCTTACTGCTGATGTGGGAGCTGTAGGAGCCTGAGTGGGAGAATCGCTTCTTGCAGTTTGAGCATTCGTACGGTTTCTCACCTAAGAGCGGCACACAGAGAAATTACGAAAACTGTTATTACAAAAAAAGATGTCACATCTTAAATTACGTTGACTTTTATTTAAATGATTATTTTTTAATGTTTCCTTAAATGCAACTGTCCTCTTTGTACAGTTTAGTTGTTGGTAGGGCTGGTTATCGAACCTGACCAACGTGTGTTTGTAGCACATCTCTCATCACATGGTTAAATCAAAATGTGCCCAATTTTAGACTGCATTTTATTAAACTATAGATCTTGTACTGGTGTATTGGTTGTGTTTAGACAAAATTGATTAATTAAGAACGTAAGCTTCTTTTGTGAAACAAAAAAAGTGGCTCCGTACAAAGATTTTTTTTTATGGTTCTCAAAATAAGGTATCGAAAAATGTTATGTTTTGGTATCAAATACCAGGACATTGTATTTTTATATTAATAAAATATCAAATGATACCTTACATAGACATAATTTCAGGTCCATTGCAGTGCAGTTGGCAGTGATTTGTTTGCTCTTTAAAATAAGGGACTATAAATGATACAAACCGAAACTGTCTTTTTGTTTTTAGGGTAAACATTGACATGATTGATGATGATGATTTTTGAAAGAAAGAGATGACGAAGTTGATTAAAATCCACGGACCAAAACAAACAGAGCTATAATGAACTGGTCATGAGTGTTTCTAGATTTGATAATAACTGCCAGCCTGTGGACTCTGTGTGCTGGTTGGCACAGCAACAGCTCACCACTGTGAATGCGCAGGTGCTCCTTCAGGTGGTGCTTGTACTTGAAGGCCTTGGAACATTCGGTACACTTGAACTTGCGGGTTCCACCTGTTCCTCCTGATCCTCCTGTCGTCTGGGAAACGTGACGCTGAGGAAAAAAAAATAGACGTTGAGGACAGTGATGAGAAGCTGAGATGTGTCCATATACGAGAACTAAATAAGATTAGTTTCTATTGTCAGCGTGAGCTGTTTAGTATTCATGGTGGTGAAGTATCAAATACAACACTGAATAAAAGCTTTGGCCTTTTTAGAGACCGAAGTAAAAATGTACATTTTCTTTAGCTTTGATGTCAGTCAAAGGTATAAAAGGAACATTGATTATCTATGCAGACGTTTTTGTTAATGGCTAGATTTACAGATTGCAAAGCTGCACGTTGATTTTGAATGAATAATGAATCATGAGGCCCAAAGGCAGATGAATCTGTCGGGTGACCAGCACTTACAAAAGCAAAAAACATTTAAACAAAAAAAGCAACGATAAAACCCAGCCCATTGCAGTTTAAACACGGCTAATTAAAGTTACTATAAAATGGGGGAAAAAGGAAACAGGATATGAATTTCTTATGAATATGAGGTCCAAATGTCTAATAAAGCAGATACAATATAACATACAACACTAGCCCATAGTAATCTCAATTAAAATATTAGATTAATACAAAGAAACAAGCCATAAGATAACACTTCCACAAATAAATAAACTAAATAAATCAATATTTTATACTCTTTTAAGGACCCACAAGTTCCATAAATCAGGTCATGGTCACTGCTTTATCAGGAATGATTTGATCCTGTGCTTGACACCAAAACAGTGTGCAGGGCTCTGATGTTACCTGCTCCCTGGTGCCCCTGTGGTGGCTCATGTGCCTCTCCAGCTGTGAGCGGTAGGTGAAGGTGTAGCTGCAGTGTGAGCAGCTGTAGTTGTCCTCGCTGGTCTCATGACGATACTTGATGTGCTCCTTCAGCGAGGCGTTGCGCTTGTAGCCCCGGGAGCAGTAGGGGCAAGTGTGCAACTGGGAGAAGGAATCTGGTGTTCCTGCATTTTTATAGAGACGACAGGGAGAGAGGTACATGGAGGGTGACGCTTCAATTCTCCCACCACCCGGCGATCCGCCAGTCACACCCACATCTTGTCGCGATGGGCCGCTTTGTGTCCTCCAGTTTAACCTATTCATCATTTTCTTTGACTTGAGTTGCCTCAAACTTAACCGTGGCTAGCTGCTAACGGAGCACTTGATATTAAAGTGAAGTGTCTGAAGTTGAACGTGTCGCTAGATATGTGCTGTTGTATCTGTAAGTTATGTTGATAGTGATTGAAACAGTATTATTTAAGTGGATCTTGTGTTGCTGCTACCATACAACCCTGGAGGTTTTACTACAAAAACAATATTACTATGGTGTGTGGGCATTCAGACAAGGTGTGTTAGTGTGTAAATGTTACCGTTTTCGTCAGCGCCTCCTGTCTCTGCTGGACTCTGCTCATCCTCAGGAGCTTCAGGATAGATGATGGTTGTGTCTCCCTGCTGGAGGATCTCCTCCACTAGAGTATCCTGCACCACCTCCTCTTCCTCTTCTGACACACACTCCTCTTTCACTACAAAAACAAACACACACGTACAAGATTTAGGATCACAGGAGTGTATACATGCGGGGCATATGAGTCTGTCCTTGAAAAGAAAGCGCAGGTTGATTCCTGAGAGACTGATGACGTAGATCATTTTTTACTTCTCGGCTTGGATGTTACAAAAATCTAGCGTCGGTTGAACGGACGCAGAAAATGAAAGAAAAGTTGAGATGAATATTCCTCCTGTACTGACTGATTTTTGATTGTGCCCCTTTTCCTGGGATAAAGAGCTGATGCTGTATTTCCATCCTCTGAAGAATCTCTCTACTAGACTCGACTAGATCAGGTATGCTGATTTGCATTTTCACCACTAGAGAGCAGCAAAGAGCTTTTAAATAATTCTGTGATGAGCCAAGAAAGACAACATTTTCTCAAGTTTCTGCAATTTATATTTCAAAAATCAAAGCCAGCAGAGTACAGTTTTCCAAAATAGTCGGGAAATTGTTTTTTTGCACTTTTGGACGATTAACCAAATGTCTCCAAAAACCTTTTTTTTAAAGAAGGTACATTCGTTAACATTTTTGTTAATAACCGTGGTGGTTTTCCATAATCTGAGAAGTTCCACGTACCCGCCTGTTGATGTGCAGAGCTCAGTGTCGCATCATCAACAGTCAAACGAGTAAAAAGAGGAAAATCTCGAAACCTGTTTTAAAGAGTTAACGGTCACTAAACCTTTACAAATTTGATGATGAGAAAGGTGAAAGGAACATCAGCCAAAACCACTCCAGGCCACATTTCTGTACAAAACCAAATGCTACCATTTTCAAAACCACACAAGAAAACATGCCACTAAATCCACAGCCTGACAAATGTCTTAGTAGGCGAAGGTTAAAAGAATAATACCCAAATTGCTGTTCCTGTAACAGCTGCTCTGTGCACAAAGCCATGACCTGTGGGACAATATTTGCTAAAGAAATTTCCTTCCTACCTCTTAAAACAGGAACCAGCACTGAGACCTGCTGATAATGTTTTCTATCCCAATTAACAATTCAGGAATAAACCCATCTATAATTTATAACTGGTATACAGCTGCATTCAGCTTATCTGATCTGTCGTGATGGAGTCTGTTTGTGATGTTTGAATTTACTTGGAACAGCTGGTTTCGTGTAAAAGAGACCGTATGTGATTCCCTGTAACCATGAGCCTTACGAGGAATAATTAGACATGGCACTTCAGAGGAAAGCGACCCGGGGATGAAACAGTGGTTTGACACTGACAATCTGTACACTTCTTCTCATTAAACCAAACACACTTCGCTACTCACACTAACTTCAGGTAAGAGACTTATGGACAGACAGACAGACAGACAGCAGGTGTTATTGCACACCTCACCCAAAATGTCTGCAATGTTTCAACAGGCACTGTGCACAATAAGATTTAAACAAGTCAGTTATATGCTGATATTTGGATGTTTACAGAGCAGAAAGGGAAGACGGGCTTTTTGAACAATTGTTGTTTCCAAATGACTACATCAAGACTAACAATGGCTAACTTTTAATTACTGAATGAAGCAACAGAGAGGTCAAAATACAGTTAATTTGAAAATGTCAGTTTAGGATCACGGCCGCATTTTGAAACTTTATTGTCGCTCAAAGTGGCCGTGTGTCATGTCTAAAGACTGTAAGTGATTTTGCACTTGGAGGATTATAGTTTAACGATATCAACTTACAGGTTTTAGGTAACACAATAGTAGGAAAAATGTCTGTAAAGGGTTCATGTCTATATTAAAGGGGCACTACAGTGATTTAGTAAAATTGTTTCTCACAAAGACACATTAAAAGATATGAAAGCTGCAGAGGCCCAGATATCCTGACAAGCTCCAAAGGCCCTGCATCCTACATTTCCCATAATGCAATGAAGTCTCAGGATCTGAAATAACCTTGTTATTTTTCTCAGACTTCAGAAAGCTCCGTTCAGAGCTGCAGAAGACATCTTTTAAGCAGTTTTCACAGGCGGAGCTTTAGTCTCAAAGTGTTTTATGCTCTTATGTTATATATATATATATATATATATACACTGGCCTGTGTAAAGCACCTTGTAACATTGTTTTCAAAAGGTGCTGTATCAATAACCTTTCTTCCCATTGTGATCACGAGTATCTGTGACTCATTGGCTTGAACAGAATTTCATCACTTGCAGTGGATGGATGACCTCTTGATATCCCATCTGTTTCATAATGTTGATAACAGCAGCAGTGAAGTGTGTGGGGCAGAGACGTTACCTCACTTTCTGTGTGTAAAAACATCGATAAGAACAAGAAGTGAGGTGAAACTGTGACCACCGTTGCCATGGAGATCAAGCATTTTAAATGCAGGCAAGGGCCGGTGCCAAAGGCCACGCCTCTTCCTGCTGAGCCCGGTCGGAGACAGGTGCAGCTGTGTCTCCATGAAGGAGAGGCGGGACCAGGCCGAGTCCTGCTGAGCCTCCTTTCAAACACACAGATCTCTGCTTCCCATGATCTCATCCAGAAGCTTTCCAAATCTCTGTTTCCCCCCTCAGAGACACACTCACACTCACCTTTCCACATGCTGAAGAAGAAGAGATTTGGCTGTTTTCCTTTCTTGGCCTTTAGTGTGGACGGAGATCTTTAACAAAAACAGCCCGAGGACAGTAGGACGGACGTAGCTTGTTTTTACACATAAGCATTTTGAAAATGATTCTTAATTGCTCTGTAACCTCCTCTGCTTCTCTACAACTTTTGTCTTCCTCTGTATTACAAACGTCACTCTTTCACCCTTTCGTTCCCCCTCTTCCTCCCCCATCCTTTGCCAGTTTTCTTACTCCTCCTCATCATGCACTTCTCCCTCTTCTCTCCATTTTCTTTTGTTACTTCTACCTCCATCTGTCTCCTCACCATCATTTTGTCTTTAAATTCCCTCCGCTGCCCTTCCCTTTGTTTCTGTCCCTCACCTCCCTCCTTTACTTGCTTCACTTCCCTCCATCCCCCCTCCTTCTGACCCCCCCCAGATACACCGCTCTGCATATTTTCCCACCACACTCTACAATTACGCTTAGAGCCTCACAAAAAAGCCACGCAGTAATGACGACCAACACACATGTGGAATATCAGAATGGAATGAAAACAGGAAATCATGTGATGCACACACACACTTGCAGAGTTATTCGCGAGCACAAGCACCCACTAAAGACACACACACACACACACACACCTTGCCAGAACCTGTCACTGTGAGTCCGTGGTGAATTTATAAGGCAGAATGGATTGGAGCTGCAGTGCGGCCCAGACTGCAGGGGGAGTAGCAGACACTAATCTCTCACCAGAGGACCAATTCGACACCAGCTGCTCTCCCTGCTTTCTCCTCTCGCCTCAGACGGGGAGGCAAGACAGGAGTGAAAGCCCAGACAATCCAAAAATATCACGCAAAGCCTTTGAAGGGTTCCAAACGTGGCTCTACGACCTGCAACATTTCATGACTTTTCCGTGACTTGCCTCCAACACCGTCAGAGCAAAAAAAAAACACTGCTCCTTAATGTTTTTCTAAAAAGGAGGGGACTGGCTGGTTTCTACTGCAGGTGCTGCTGAAAAACAACAGGTTAAGCCCCGAACGCATGACTCAGTTACTTACCCCCAAAGTACTGATGAGACTACATCTCTACAGATTCAGTGTTCGTACAGCAGTAAGAATGTTGGTCTGTATATATGCAAAAACCTCATCGTTAGTCACACTTATGTTGACATTTTAGGTATATAACTGCTCTTATGTACTTTAGAATAACTTCAATGGGAGCACACACAAAGGTTTACTATCCTACACGAGAAGCACTTGATAGTGAAGGTGAAGGGTTGAAAACACATTTTTATTTCTCTCTGCTCGACACTGCATTCTCTGCTCCGGCCTCACACTTATGCAACACTGGAAATAAACAGTAAAAAGTCCATACAGCATCCAGAAAGGACTGCTTTCTTATCAAAAGCACACAAGCTTAGTTTCTACAAACAGCCAGGTTTCAGATCTCTAGTTTAAGTTCCTGCTGACATGCTCATGAGCAAGTCGCTGCAGCTGCACCAGCTGACCTCTATGACTCTACAGAGGCTGAAACCAAGAGACACGTTTCCTACACAAATGTATGGGAAGTGAAGTAACCTACAGGTGATAAGTGTAAGATAATAAGCTAATTTGAGCAGAGGTCCACAAAGAGAAGACACACTGTGTGATTTTAGCTGGATGTTGAGTTTTGCAGTGTCAATTATTAGGCCAGATGTCGGACCTAATAGCAAAATACTATTATAATACATTTATTTGTATAACCATAATAAAGAGTTTAGAAAGTGATCTAAAAAACAAAAAAAAACTCAAATCAATTAGAACCTGCCAAATCTCTATAAACAGATATCTGCATATGAATGCAGAATCTGTAGGAAGAGTTGTGTTGACCAATCACGTTTGAGGGGCGAAGAGGCGGAACGCTTTGGCCAAAATGATATCCTCCTGATATCCATCAATATATGAGACTGTAAAAATTCCAATAGTGATATATATCAGCCAGAATTAATATATTAACATAAACACAAAACAGTAAACTAACACTTTTGATAAGGAATCTAAAATTGTGACCAAGATATGTTCTGAGGGGAAACTTTACAGCTGTAAAAAGTTATAGTTGTTTCCTTAGGTTACCTCAAACAGAAATGGTATCTTCAGCATTTCTGTACTGTAACTTATTGTTTCTGCCAATGTTTCTGCCAATTCCAGGTCATGCTGTAATAACCACGGCTGCTGCTACAGCAACGGGAGGATGAGGCCTAAAAAAGTTAGAGACGTTTTGTTTGTCCAAAAAAGTCCAAATACGCTACAACGTCAAGGTTTCCCGAACAACAAGCTCAGCAAACATTCTGTGGATAATTAGCGGCTAATAATATCCAAAGTCGTGGCACCGCTGATCGCTTCTAACACCGAGGAGAAGCTTGCATACAATATCTGTAGTTGGATTCTGAGGAGAAGAAAACAGGTGGAACAAAGGCAAAGAAGACAAGAGGCAAGCTGGGTAGAAGAATACAAAGAGATGAAAAGGGATCAGTGGCTGAAGAGAAATAGCAGGTACACAGAGGAGAAAGGAGGGAGCTGAGAGAGGGAGAGCCGCTCACGAGCACTGCTCACACCATGTAAGGCTTTATTCAGAAACAATGCAACAAGCCTTGAGAGCAATATCTGTGTGTCACATTCTCGCCGTCTCCATGGTTTTAGTATTTCCTGCTTGGCTGTAGCTGACTGCTTTGGAGATGAAGGCAGATGCTTGCGTAGGCTGAGCTGTTTGTGGACAATCGAGGATTAAAAGGGCGCCGAGAAGCGATGTAAACACGAGCCAATCAACCTCTGCTGCTGAATGCAGACTGCTGCCTCTGCTTGTTATATCTGGTGGTTCTTTTGCTGTTTGCTTTGAATGCTAAGGTTGTGTGCTTGGATGGGCAAGCGCTGATCCTGCAAACTCTCCGAGTTCAAGTTATCTGGACGTTTAAATGCAAGAGCTTTAAAGAGCTTTCTGGAAGTGAAACGAACGCCATTTTAAAAATCAAAACATCCAAAAAGTCTATTTCTGCAGCTGGTGAAACCTCTGAAGCTGTAACTGGGCAGAATAAGAGGAAGAACGGCAGGAAATCTAATATAGCAGCCATGATGCGTCCTGCATCCCATCACCTGTGAATCAACAAGTGGACGGCTGATACAACCTGACTGCACAGACGGACAACAGGCAGTTCAGCTGACTCACCTCCCCACAGTAACAGTCTCAGCTGTGCTGATGAGCAAAACATTATCTCACTAATATCTCAGTCAACATGCCTATCTGTACATACTACATGGGGTCAATCATACAAACTCAGATGTAGAGATGAAATTATTAGTTGATCAATAGAAAAATAATCTGCAACAACTTTGAAGTCATTTTTCAAGCAACTTCTGCCAAATATCCTCTCGTCCAGCTTCTCAAATGTGAAGTTGCACTGCTTTTCTTTGTCTCTTTGTTTCTAATCTGAATATTTTTGGGTTTTCGACTGTTGGTCGGACGATACAAGACACATGAAGACTTGTTATGTGCATTTATATAGACTAAGAAAATGCATTTTTTAAAAGAAGGTAGTAGCAGGTGTTTGATTTTCCTCATTAATATGTTAATTTATTACTCAAAGAACATCAATATGCAATTAATATAGAGGGAACAGCCTCTATAGATACTATATACAGCCAAGAAAACAGCAGTGAACAAAAGGCAGGATGAAATAATTGTTTATGATTTTCTAACATCTCTAATATATAACATTTGGGCAATGTCCTATTTCTTCTGACTTGGCACCCTGAGAGTTCGGCAGGCTCTGCTCGGGCTCATTTGTTTTCAACACAGATGCGGTTTGACAGCCGTCTGAGGACAGAGATGACAAGGAATGATGATGATCATCAATACGTTTTATCAGAGAGGAATAGAGAGGAGGAGGTAGCGTGTGTCGTAGTCAGAGAGCGAGCAGCACATCTGGCTGAGCGAGCGGAGAGAGCCGCTCCTCCAAGGCTGAACCAGTCTGATCAAAGAGAGAGCAGGTAGATGTGGCGTCTGACATACTGGCCTCTAAATCATCAAGAACACACCCGTATATACGCTGTGTGAGAGCGGCGCCACTGAAGCTGCATCATATAAGGGCCATGTTTAACAAAGAAGTTACAAAATATTGACGACAGTTGGAAACAACAGAACTATTTCTGGTTAAACGTAAAAAGCCAGACCAAAATCACAAACATGGAACTTCTCATATGGCTGGTGTGAACGCGACTGTATTGTCAGGGATTTGGGGTGTACAGAATTGACCTGGGTATTAAATGAAATTATTGAACGGTGTGTCAGCCTGTTTTTACCTGGGTTTGTTAGTAAGGATGTGAGAGCTGCAGATTAAACAGAAAAACCTCTGCATGACTGGCAAGATTATACATTATTTAAGGTGTTATTGAAGCGTGTCTATTTCCCAGACGTGCTTACTTTCCCTCCTCCTGTCTCTTTCTGTTTCTCTATCTGCATGCCTCACAGTTTTCCTCTTTCGATTGGTCTCATTTGCTTAAAATCTCTTGCCTTGGGATCGCTCTTTTACTTGATCTGAAAATGTGATTGTGCTCAGCTGACGGCAGCAGAATGCTTAGTTTATGGGGCTTTATATCCTGGCGGCATCTTGCATCACATTATTGAATACAAACTGCACTGTATATGTACTTTAGCTAGTGTGGCACTGTTACACAATGATGTGCAGCCACCACAGTGAACATAAGTCTGTTCTGATTTGGTTCCACTTGACAACAGTTGCGTGGATAATCTCACCACCTGTTCTAAACAGAAGAGCAACACGTGATGACAGTGCTTCCATGCACTGAGCTGACTCACTCCATAATTAAGGTTTATTTACAACAGCGAAGGAGATGAATTACACAGGACAGCCATCACTCTCCGGTTGGATTTTAGTCCTGAATGTCACAGAAACAGGCAGGGTTCAGTGTTGTTGGCTCAACTCTGCAGTCATGCTGGGAAAATCTGTGCAATTAAAGTGAATGACACTCTTAACCTTCCTGAACTACTACTACTACTACTACCAAGGTGCAGCTGGGTACACATTTGATTTATCTCCCAAGCAGCAGAGCTGTGGGTGTACTGGGCAGCTCCCAGCAGCGAATGTAAAACACATTCACTGTGTGAATCTGGAAGAGGGAACTGCTGAGAAAGAAGATGCCCAGCAAACCTTCCCAGGATCAACGGATGTAATGAAGATCATTGTTGGAAGTCCAGGGTAAAGCCAGGGAATGTCTGTGCAATATGTTTGTAAAAGTAAATGTAGGTCAATTTATGGCTGGAATGAAAACGTACATCCTGATACTGAACAAATAATCTTCATGTGCTTGTGACGGCATCTCACCTCCATTCAAGGAGCCATTGTGGGGTAATACTGTTGGTGTGGCGGCGTCATGGCTGTCCTGCGACGTGGCCCCAACAGCTTTGGCGACCACAGGCCCCTGCAGGCTGTCGTCCTCCACAATGTGTAGCTTGTCCTCGTCATCAGAGTCCGAACTGGCCTCCAAGCCATTGTTGAAGTTTGTCACTGCAGAGAAGAGACACAGAGATGGAAGATGATCTAACGTGTACCACTTGGAGTAAGATTTTCAGCAGCTATAGCTTTATAGCACTCATTGTGATTCCCAGTGCTGAGGAGCCTGCACCCTGCTGCTGTAATCAGTGTCTGATTTACATCCGGGATGAAGAAGAAAGGCAACTAACTGCGCTTACTGACTGCCACACATGGCATCGGTGTGATCAGGACCTGAGCTGCATGGGGAAGAAGCATAGCAAGGTGCCTCTATAGGGGGGAGTCCAGTCTGATTGCCCTCTTACATGTCACTCCTTCATTTCTAGCATACATGGCACCACCTGGGACTCATAACCCTGAAGCCAATCAGCCTTTGTGGTGAGTTGTACAACATTGAGGTAAATGGCACAACAGTGCAGAACCACGTTATGTTGACAGTTTGTGAGGGTAAATTGTGTGACAGAATACGGGAAGTGGACGATATGTTGAAAAAGACAACACTGGCCAATGCAAACCTTCAATCATGTACTGCAAATATCCTGTGAAGACATGTCAATTACAGCGGTTTTATAGTCATTTCCATGAGACGAGACCTATGAGAAACATAACCCTGCTAACCAATAAGAATAAGTAACGGTGGATCCAAGAAGAGCAGCTTAGCCCACCTCAGTTAGCCCACCTCAGCCAAGCAGCACTGTCGGCCACCGCAGGTCAGAAAATACACTGTACCTGTTATCTGCTGCCTCAGTTTAAACAGGACACAGACATTGGATCATTCAGTATGTCTTCATGTTGAAAGTAAACCTAGATAACTGAAGCAAGGAAGGAAAGCAAACTGCGGTCCTATAGAATCACAGGAAAAAGCAGAAACTAGACATCAGTCAGGTATGTTCTCATGCCAAAATGTTGGATCAACATGTAAAAAACCAACCTCCTTCGCTACAAGCCGTCATTTCTAGCTCTAGTTCAGCACTTGTACAGTAGAGTGATATGCACATGATGGCTGGTGGAGCTGCTAGATAAAAGCAGAAAAATGTGTTGGAAAGAACACTCACAGGACATGTTTCCTTAGCATAATGTTTATACATCAAACTGCATTTTTGCTGACTGACATCTTAAAACCCAGGCAAAGCAAAAGCGTTTCAACTAGCCTGAACCAAGTCAACCAGTAAATCCACATCCTCTGCCATCATTTGCTCCAAACCACAAAGCACCATCTTCATCACGTGACGTCGATCACTCCCTGACTCGAGGAACTTGCAATTCCCTTCACGGAGAAGGCAAAAAAAACGGACAGAAGTGCAGCCACGGGGACAAAATATTCGGAAAGCAAATCTATTTTACATTGCGCTGCAGTCACTGGTTTGTCTGTGGGCTACAGCTTCTTAATGGGAGCTCAGGGTGAGAAATGGACCAACTGGACGGGTCTGAATGAATTTAGCAGGACGTGTGTGTTTAGCACAAACGTTGTAGACGAAGGAGACGTGTTTGTATATGCGTGGATGTAAGTGATGATGAGCACTATAGGTATTTAATTGCTCTTCCACTGTCAGCATGTGTGCACTCATGACTGTGTGCGAGCACAAATGAGGTTATATGTACGTGTGTGTGAATAAACTGAAGTGTGCGTTTGCTCCCCGCAGGGAAGCTGTACGTCTTGGCGGAGGTGCTGAAGATGCCTAATGAGGAGGAAAACTCGGGTTGTTTGTTCACAGGTGACAGGTGCGCGTGCACACACACACACACACACATGCAGATCCCAAACCACAAACCAAGCTGTGTGTGTGTGTGTGTGTGTGTGCTAAGTGTAGTTCTGCACCTCTGCATGAAATGGGAAGCTATTTTCAGGTAGCGCCGTTAAGCACTCACACACCCTTGGATCATACAGCAGACCAGATGACACACGCCTGCTGTAACCCACCTACATCTAAGACACACCCTGAACACACACACACACACACACACACACACACACACTCCTACGTCGCCCCTCCAGGAGTGTTGCGGTGCTTTCCGGAGACGATTCTGTCAGTGCTCCAGACAAGCAGACGAGTGGAGCTGGGAATGCAAAGTGTAGGGTGTGTGTGTGTGTGTGTGTGTGTGTGTGTGTGTGTGTGTGTGTGTGTGTGTGTGTGTGTGTGTGTGTGTGTGTGTGTGTGTGTGTGTGTGTGT
>JAVQJF010098884.1:0-25764 GCA_036023855.1 Gadopsis marmoratus | reverse complement strand
GGGAGGGAGGGAGGGAGAGAGAGAGGGGGAGGGAGGGAGGGAGAGGGAGGGAGAGAGAGGGAGGGAGAGGGAGGGAGGGGGAGAGGGAGTGGGAGGGGGAGAGGGGGAGAGAGGGAGACATTTATTTTTGGTTACAGAGGTTAAATTTTGTCTGTCTGTTTTTGATTTGTGTCAAAATCAGAATATGCTCTGTGTGTGTGTGTGTGTGTGTGTGTGTGTACCTTGGGTTTGCTGCTGTGTTTGGGCTGGGCAGCGACGATCTGCTGAGGTTTTTTGGCAGCGGGACATTTCAGAGGAACGTTGACGTTGTCTTCAACTTTCAGCAAGTTCAAAACCATCTGAGGACTCAACTCCCTGAAGACGGGAGACATTTGAAACCGAAAATACACCCAACAGCAGGTTATATATCAATACATTAAGTTTCTCTCCTTCTGTACAGACGTTTAGACTGTAGACAGGAACAGGAAGCATTTTTAACTGTAGCTCAGCTGCAGATGTTGAAAAGTCTTAAAAAGCAAAGAATTCAGGTCCCTAAAAGAAAGTATAAAAAATCTTAAATTTCATTTTTTCTTGCCTGCCGTAGATCAACAGTAGTTATACTGTTGGAATATATATATAAAAAAATATTTTGTGGAGTTTCAGCACCATCAGATCTGCAGCAAACACCGTCACTACCTACTAATCAATTTCAGCAAAACCTTTAATTATTTTTAATTGTTCAAGTCACATTACTTGATTAATTATATTACATGAAATAAAGCCGGGATAGACCTGGAAATAATGTGACAAATTCATACTCTTAATAAATAACTACTGTTTCCATAAATATATGTATATGCAGATAAAAACTTGACATGGAATAAAACTGGTTAGAAATGGTCTCCCGTCTTAATTTCGCCCTGCTTGCTGACATTATAGCAACGTTTTTCGACTCGCCTCCACACGAAGACATTGCTGATGCATCCCGTCAGATTGGCGCGGCTCTGGTTGGGCATTCCTCCCAGGAAGGTGCTGCCCTCTGTGGTGATGGCAGCACGCCCGCTGCTGTCCAGCCGGACCACCTCCTTTGCTTTCTCCAGCACGTCGTCCATGTACAGACGCATCCTGCGGGGGGCGAGCGACCAGACAGTCAGCGCTCGCAGATTCAACATACAAGTTTGTTACCCGAGAGCCTCCTGTGGGGTTGCACGGGACGTATCATCCTACCCGCTGACGTTGCTGTAGATAGCGATGTAGTGGCTGTTGTCGTCGTTGTACGTCTTCTGCGTCTTAATCTCACTGTTGCCAGCTCTCACCACGACGTAGCCCTCGTTCAAGAACACCTGACACACGCCTTCCTGTAACAGCCGCAGGTAAGGTGCGTTTGTGAGCGACGCGACATGCAAAATACTTATCGAGCACGAGAGACAGGAAAAGGGAAGCGGGGGGGCTGCGAGGCTCGTCCGACCTGGTCATGGTGGTAGAACATGAGTCCCTCCTTCTGCACGGTTCTGAAGCCGAAGCTGGCGTAGAAGTTGTTCCTGAGGCTGCCAATGTTGGTCAGAGCCAAGTCCAGGTAGCTCTGACCAGAGAAATGAGCCTCACGGGCCACCTGCATGAACACACACACACTGTATCACTGCAGGTGTATTGTACTTTCTACACATCAGCACAAAGGCGGGATTAAAAGGGGAGAAAAATAATCACACATTTGGGGACATTTTGATGTTTCTTACCTCCTGAAGTAAGAGTTAGAGGTCATGTGGAAGTACTTTGATTACTTGCACAAATCTGGCCTTTAATGCACAAAAAAAGTTGGAAAATGTCTAATGTCCTTGTAAGTTAAAAAGAACAAAAAAAACCTCATATATTATTTTATAGACAAATACATTGTGTTATCAGAATGGCATGTTGGCATTAGTATAGTAGGGGAAGGGTCAAATTTGTCTGATGTCACTTTTGACGTCAAATCACAAGCAATTTTTGTAAAAAGGGTAGTAGGAGTAGTAGTACAACCTTTCCAATAAGTTGCATTGTTTTCCACCGTACAGTTTTAATTATTTGTATGTTCTTTTATTCTAGTGTTTCATCCCAAATTGTTTGTGTAGTTTAATTGATGGTTAAATAAAGGCAGCAAAGATGATGACTTGAGTTGTGGGCATCGCCATCTCCAAATATACAATTTAATGCCATGGGGGGGGAACGGACCCAACCAAAACAGCATTTCCTCCTTTTTATACGCTGAACGGTGAACTGTGTTTCCTCACCAGCAGGTCGTTGTCACAGCCGAAGCTGACTCCGGAGCTTGCCATCCTCTTCAGGTCGATGTGGGAGTTGTGCACCTTCACGTTCCTGAAGCAGCCCCTCAGAGAGCCCTGCTTAGGAAACAGAGGCTTCAGCCTGAAAAGAGACAGAATCAAACACTCTTTAACTGACATTGTTCAGTTTGTATTGTATCGATTGTTTTCTTTGGCCGATAAGTGGCAGGAAGACACACGGCAGTCCATCCAATAATCGACCGACCGACAAACACCGCTGTTGATTCCCGGCGCCAAATGCGACGCTGGCGTAGCTACGAATATTCATTTGTGAAGCTTTGAAGGAGACGAATAAATCCTCATTGATCTGAGCCTCGTCTCCGATTACAAACACATAAAGAAATGACTCAAAATGTGTAGAAACGACTCACTTCAGAGGCATCTTGGCCTCCGGTACTCCTCCCAGGTAGTAGCTGCCACTGAACATGGGGATGTTCTCTGTGAAGTGGTGGGTGTAGAGGCCGACGCGGTTGTTCCTCACCACAATGCGGTTCGGTTCGCTTGAACGCAGGATGATAATCTCCAGCTACACAGTTACGGGTGCAAAACAAACAGTGTTTTTTTTTTTTGTTCAAAGCTGACAGGCAGTGTATGTGGAGGATAATGGTTCCCTCCTAAGGATCCCAATTCCTTCAACTGGGATACGGTGCGTACAGAAAGCAGTCACAGGCACAGCAGACTTACAACTTTGGAGTCGGCGTCGCTGATCATCAGGAACTCCGATGAAGGCTCTTTAGGCTGGAGCTCCACCAGATCACCACCGAAATCATAGAAAACCTTCAGCCTGCCCTTACGCACCGCCAGACACAGGAACTGATCCTGGTGGAGGAAACAACGGCATACTTTCATACATATAGTCAATAACATCATAATTAGAGCCCGACCAATGCTGGACTTCTGGAGCCAATTGGAAATTAAAAGTAAAAACCCCGATTACAATGAAAACGTCAACTTGTCAGCGCTCTCTGGTGGAGAAACTACGTAAACGCACGTTTGGTATTTCCGTCCTGCAAATCCTTGTTACGTATTGGCTGATATTTACAGTGATGCTGATTTATCTGTGGCCGGGATTTATTGGTCAGGCTCTAATAAAAAGAACACAAGTCAAAGGCAATTAAGGCAAAACAATCAAAACATGAAGACATTTATTAAAAAAAACTATACGTGTGTTAGTGTATGCAGGGTGCGTACAGCTGTACAGAGTCAAATTCAAGCAAGTTTCAAGCACTTTCAAGGTAACTAAACCAACATTTTCCAGACACTGGAAGCCTTTATCAGCACATCGAAACAGTTACTATAAATTCCAGGAGACCGCAAACAAATAAGACGTCATAGTTTCATTTCAAACGACAAAAGACTTTTGGTTTCAATGAGTGTCGATGATGAAACACCAGATTATGTTGAAAAACCAAACATTATTTCGAGGAGTATATTCAAATTCAAACATATTCCTAAAATTGAAAACAAATGATGTTAACAAAATGTTAAAATGAAGCATTTTCCAAACTTTCAAGGCTTTGTATGAACCCCGTGTATGTAAATGTACAAACGTAATGAACAATCAGTATGAATGAAGGATTAGTGAACAGATCAGTGATGTAATGAACAAAGAAATGAATGTTTGAAAGAGTGTGAATGATGGATGACGCTTAATGTTGCGACAGGATGTTGGGAACGTGAATAACGAATGAGTGAATGAGCGAAGCGTTTACCTTGTTTTGCAGCAGGAGCAGAACTCCGTTCCGCGAGAGCAGTCTGACTTCCTGCTCGAAGCGCTGCATGCGAGTCGACTCGTTAGAAAAGGTGATCTCAGCGAAGCCGGTGCCGTCGAAATACGCCGCATCGTTCAGCCAGGCCTGAGTCAGCACCGGCTTGGACCTGTTTTTGGCATTTTTAGAATCGCGCAGAAGACGGCAAATGGAAAGCATGAGAGTCAGTTCAGTGAAAGCAGAAAAGTATCAATTCAGTCAGAAGGAAGGAGAATTCATCGTCTTATGAACTTAATTTGAGACGGAAAAGAGAGAGAAAGGGGCGACTTCCAACAAAGATTTCAGTGAGTAACTGAAATGACAGGCTGACCTGCCGCACGGTTTATCCTGTGTGGTGTTGAGTTGGAAGATCTTTTCAAAGTTGTACAGACTGAGCACTTCCTCGTTGAGCGTGTCGAGCTCGATGCAGCCCTTAAAGTTAGGCAGCGCGAGCGGAGCAGGGGGCTAAAGCAAGAGAGAATGAAGACAAAGACATTAGGAGCTGGATGCTCATATGGATACGATTTAAATAATAATAATGATTTTATCATTTATACATTTTTATTTTAAATTTGCCTCGTGTAAAAGCCCTTTGTAATTTAGAATAATTGTTAGCTGCAGCCCAAATTATGTCTGTTTGAGTTAAGAAATAAAATCAAGTCGAATTTCTTCACTGCATCATGCATGAGTGACTTTTATACATTTAAATGACTCCACACAAAAGCACACAGCCCCGCATGCACTTACTTTGAAAGTATTCGGGTATCCTCCCACGTAGAAGACGGTGTCATCGGTCGAGAGGTTGAGCAGCCCCTGATCTCCTCCAGCCTCCACGTTGGCTTTGATGACACTCTGGTGCCCCTCGGAGGCTTCTGAAGACATGGACATTTGACCGTACTGGAGGATCCTGCGTTCAGACAGACAGACAAGTTCGTAGAGTACAGAATGAGGACGAGATACACATGCATGTAGGAGAAACAAATGCCTGCAAGCAGTCACAAGGACAGACATGAGCACACAAGTCAGCATCTGAATCTCAAAACTTAATCTCATTATGTGAAAAGAATAAAAGAACGATTTAATGAACCAAAGATAAAAGCTGATATATAAAAGAAACCACACCATGTATGCATATATATATTTTGTGTGTGTGTGTTGTACCTCTCCAGCACTATGCTGTTAAAGTTTCCATTAGACTCGACTTCTTCAGACATCAGCGACTGAGCAGTTTCTCCGCCGATGTTAAAGTACCAGCGCAGTTTCTTCCCCTCCAACGCCATTCCCAGGAACTCCTTACTGGACTACAAATACCAGATAGACCTCAATGAACTACAAAAACCCGTACCCTCAAAATCCACGCCAAGAAACTCTCTCTCACTAATCAGCTACAAAACCAAGAATAAAACCCAGGAACGTTGCTGTTGAAGCACGCTGCGTCACTCAACTTAAAAAATATATTTCACAATATAACTAATAAAAAGACAATTTAAAATAATAAACTAAAAAAAACATCCCTCAAACAAGTTGATTATTAAACACTATAATGCCACAAAAAAGAAATTCAGTATACAAAAAAAACAAAAACACACAAAATGAGCTTCCATGTTGCCGTGGTGACGCTTACATCCTTGCTGCCGAGGTAGAAGATAAACTGCCGGGTGGTGTCGCCCTGCCGCCTGCCTCGCGCCGCCTCCGGCAGAGAGATGTAGAACTTCATGGAGGTGTAGGCAGCCAGGTCGGCCAGGTTACCTGGGGTGCGGACCTGGACACCGGACTTCCCGTTAAACTTCATCGTGATGCTCACCTGGATGGAGGAAGGAGGAAGGACACGGTTTTCAATTCCAACTCCAGATGCTGTTTTAGGGTTTTTATTCAGTGTGCGTGCGTGCGTGCACCTTGCTGGCAGCGTTGCGCGCCTGCTGGATGAGCTGTCGGATGCGGCTGATGTTCTCAGAGATGTTTGGCATCTGGGCCGAGTGATTCTGCAGATCCTCCAGCTTCTTCATGAGCATGGGGATGGTCTCACCCAGTGTGTGCACTGTGGAGGGAAGTTACATTGGTCCACACTTACTGTTTGTAATGTTTGTTTAAGGTTAGTTATGTGGAATATTTGACGCCTGGTGTAAGTTCATGTAGAAATCAGAACAGCTTCACTTTCACATGTTTTTCAATAAGGCCATAACTTGACAATTATCATCAGATTATTTCCCTCATTCATCAATTAATTCTTTGACCAGACAATTGTGACAAATGCCTTAATCCATTAAAACATTCTACCATTTTAGCCGTCTGATTTTATTTGCCTCATTGCAGACATGAAATGTTTTAATCCCGGTTCTACCATGTAAAAGTCTGTATACATAAAGTTTATTATAATAATTGCAATTTCGCCAGAAGCAGAGAAAACATCTTCAGATATTCAATTAAAAATGATATAAAACTGAAAAGCCGAAACTAATCACATTAAATTTTGCTTGAAAACAACCTCAAACAGTTAATAGATCATCAAAATAATCACCGATTCATTTTCAGTCGATGATTACTGATTTCTTGACTCTTATCTTGATTACTTACTCTTGCATTTGTATGAATGGTGCTATATAAAGTTTATTATTATCATCTTTCATTTTGCATCGATTCTATTAGAACAGAAGAAGTGCTTGATCAAGCTACTTTAACAGATGAGTAATACAATATATTAAATTATTAACTGAGTCGTTTAATAAGATAATTGAATGTTGATGTGTGTAAAAGGCTGCAATTAATTGTTAATTGCAAAATAATTGCGTCTCCTGTAAACGTCGCATTAAAGAGGCTTTTGGAACATGCAGATACATATGTGTGTCTACATACATATACATTAATACATACATAAATACGTTCACAAGCTCCTACCCGTCTTATTGGCCTCCATCAGGGCGTTGTTGATGTCATCGTTGGTGGCGGCAGCGTCTCCGTAGGTCTGCTGCCATTGGTCCAGCTGCTCTTTAATGGGACGCAGGGCATCGTTGATTTGTGTGGCCGTAGCGTTCGCCAGGTTCGCCGCCTGCTTCGCCTCGTTGATCTCCTGACTCACATCTGTTCATCGCAGAGACAGAAGGATGTTTACTGCTGGGACTGAACTGTACTGCGTGTACTGTCACTGTTATGAAGTAATTTAGATCAAGAGACGAGCAGAACATCGTCACAATACCTTCACATGGGTGAATGTATAAATACAATAAAATGTATTTATTAATGTACTTATGCAGTAAAATTTTATTTGAACTCTTTTTTATTATTATTATTATATATTATTTCTTATCCCTCTTATGGATGTGACCTTTGTTTTTGTCTTTTTATTCTACTTTATCTAGTTTTTAGTCCGGCTTCTCTTGTACTACATTTTCATCATTTCTATTTTGTTCCGCGTTCGTTGGTCTCAAATTCTTCAGTTGTGTTTTTTCTTGTTGTTGGTTTTACAGTCCGGACTTGTTCCGTTTTATTCTGCATGAAAGGTGCTATACAAATAAAGTTTGACTGATATGCCCTAAAAAGTCACAGGCATCGTCACCGCAGCTCTCTGCACATTACTTAAGCTCTTTATTTCGGTGGCTTCTTCTTTTGAGTTTTTGAGATTTTAAACTGCTTTACACGAAATCTTCTGCTGGTAAATTTAATCTAATTTCTGTGTGTGTTGAATGTGCGTACTTGTGGTGGAGTTGAGGTCGTTCCGAACCGTCTCCAGGTGCTTCATCACTTTGGCCTGCTTGGTTTCGGCTTCATCCAGTCGACTCTGAGCGTCTTTCAGCTGCGGCTTCAGATCTGTGAGAGAAAACTTACTATATTAAACTAACTAAAAACATCCAAACTGAAGATTCAAGTGTCTGCAACACTTTACTTTTACTTTATTTCATGTCATCCCATAAATAAATCACGTTACCACACAGCTACCTTTGTATAATATATGTAAATAAGTAGTGTTGTTTTTTATCTTGTTCTATATAATTCTAAAAAGGTACAACTTTCATGTCATTGTGCAGCCCTGTGTCGTAGAATGACAAATAAATGGGCCGACCTAACTGAAGATACAGATGTGCAGACGTGTGTTTACCGTTGTCGAGTTCTTCACTTAGCTTTTCCGCTTCCTCCTTCAGCTCCACGCTCTGGTTCTTCAGAGAATCGGCGATCTGACCGAGGTCCTGGTCCTTTATGTTCTAAAGACGCACACGCGTCAAAATTATGAGCCACACACAAATAAATAAGTGAAAGCTGCTGTTGTTTCACTGTGTGTGTGTCATGTACCTGCGCAGTGTCGTTAGCAGCTTTGTCGGCCATGTTGACGGCCTCCTCTGCCTCCTTGATGCTGTTGATGATCTTGTTGTAGGCGTGCGTTACATCCACAAACCCGCCCTTCTTGCTTTCTGCAACCAAACTGCAGACAAATGACACATGAACGTTTTTTTTAAATTTGCGATATGAAGGATTTACAAGATTACGGCAGTGAATATACGGTCGTCGCTGAGTAGCTAGTCTCTTACCTGGACAGGTTCATGGCTAAAGCGTTCAGCAGCTCGGCGTGTTTCTCCGCTTCCTCCACCAGGGGGATTTTGGAGTCGGCCAAGGCGAAGTTCTGCACTTTCTTTGCCAGCGGCGTCCTGGCGCCGTCCAGCTGGGCTGCCAAGCGCTCGTACTCCTGAGAAAGACGTCTGAAGTGTTAAAGATACCAGATGCAAGCATGACATCTTCACTGATTCCAGGTAAACACTTATGTTACATGTCGTCACCCTGCATTTCTTGTCAAATCAAATAACCTTAAAAAGATTTATGGACAGTACTGATCAAATTACACAGGAAATCTTAAGGAAACTTAATCGTAAGAAAAGGGAATCTCTTTTATTCATAATATGCACATGAAATACCGAGGCCCGTGATGCAACTCTTCTCCCGTACAACTGTGTTTATTCGCCAAACATTCTCAATAGTATCTAACCATTTGTGAACTGAGTTTCTTTTGTTGCTCAGCAGATTTGAAGGCGCAGGTGAAGCCTTGCAGAGCTTTCCCTGCAGACGTTTAGCTGTGCGCTCAAACCTGTGTGCTTCCGTTTGCTCTGACCTCTTTGGAGTCGTGCAGCATGGACAGCACATCGTTGACCTGAGCCACGTCATCTTCAGCCATCTGCAACTGGTCGTTCACCTCCTTCTGCTTCGACAGCAGGTCTTCGATCCTCCTCTGAGAGAGAGAGAGAGAGAGAAAGAGAGAGAGAATCACTTTGCATCGCCGTCCTCTAATCCTTCTGTGCCGTTTCCTTGTGGATTTCCCAGCTCACCTTGTTGTCCTCCAGGGTTTTCTCGTTGACGTTGCTGATCTCCGCGGCTCTGGCGGTGTTGTTCACAGCTTGGTTCAGGGCGTCTCTGAGATCCATCATCTCAGAGTGGAAACGGGCCAGACGGTCCCTGATCATCTTGGCCAAGTCGTCATTGTCTCCCTGACGACCTGCCAACTGCTTGTTCACACGATCCAACACTAGTGGAGGACAGACGGGAAGACAGAGAGACGGATTTTAAGGATGCGATCACGCCTACAATTTCTCTTGAACCATTTGCAAGTGTGAACTTCTTCGTGCAACCACAGAACAATCCGTTATGTATCTATAATGCTGGAAGGGTAAGCGTTTAGGAGGTATGTATCCGTGTTTTGTGTAATAAACGTACGTTTCTCTGCCTCGGCCTTCTCCTTGTCAGCCAGTTTCTTCTGCCCCACGCAGCTCCTGTACCTCATCTCCCTCATCATGGCCTGCACCTCCCTCATCTTCCTCTCCCGCTGCCCGTCCTCCTGCTCTGCCTCCGTGTCATTCAGCGACGACTGGTTCGCCATCAGCATGATATCTGTGGAAGTAGTGGTGGAGGTTACATGGAGGTTATAAAAATGACACTATGAACTTGTGTCCTGGTTCATCTTAGATCTAATCTCAGCATCTGGAACCTTCTTTGATGAAAGACGGCAAACTTAAAACTAAAACTTTACCAACTTGATATTTTTTTAAATATTATGTTATTTGAGACAAAGAAAAAAAAACCTAAAACTTACTTCCAAACTTACATTTTTGTGTTGTATGATAATATGATTTTACCTCATAGTTACAACCAAAACATTCTATTGAAATTTCTAAGCAAATATGAAATCATTTTTGTTATATAGTATAATGAATTTTTTATGGTGCTGATGCCTGTCCTACCGCTTAAATCCATGGTTATGTTATTGATGAAGGACAGCAGGTCTTGCGCCCTCTGGTGCGTGTTAATGGTACTGTCCCGCAGGTCGTCGAACCTGCCGGTCATCGCTGTCACCTGAAAACACCACAACGCCCGGATAAACACTCTGCATGAAAACGGACACATTTACAAGATGTTCATTTCATGCAGCTGAAGGAGGAACCGGTTCAGTGTGATCCACAGGTTTACAGGGGAGTGAAAACTGGACAAAGGTTTCTTGTGTGTCTCATGCAAGAAACAAAAATGTTGCTGCACTACACACGGCTGAATGAGCTACAAGAAAAGTAAGAAATATAGTAATTTAAGCTTCTCTTTAGAGCACACAGCTGTTAAAAAACGACAACTCTTTATGTCAGTTTTCTGTCTTTCCCTCCAGGACATAAAACGCTTTATGCCGCAAGAAGGCAAGGAAATATTACAATCATTATCACAGCATCATCTCAGTATCGCTGCGTGACAACATTTAAGAATGTGTCAAAGAAATACAGTGTAAAGAAATGAAAAATGAAAGGACAATATTCTCTATTATATCTAAATATTTGCGGCCTCATTCTAGTGACCTGGTAAAGATTAGAATTTCTAACAATAATTTCGTCACAATAGAATTATATAAAAAGAAAATCAACAATAAAATGGAATCATTAACTCCCACAATTCAGATATTTGCCCCTGAGCAAGACACAGTGTTATTGACTGATAAGACACGTACAGAGGAGCGGACTGGATTCATTCAGTCAACTTTAAGCTTCTTTAAATAAAGATGTGGTGTGTGTGTGTGAGATCAGCGACCACACCTTGCCCTGCAGTTCATCAATGTCATCATCGATATTCACGATCTCATCATCCAGCACGTCGGCCCGACTCCTGCTCTCATCCAGCGTGCTGTTGTAGTTCTCGATGGCCCGCTGGAATCACGGGAAGAGATGTTTATTTCAAACGACACCAATAGCACGGCAGTCTTAAGAACGTGGATAAGAAATGTGTGTGTACGCTCACAGCGACGTCCTCCACCGACGTGTTGAGACTGTGCAGCTGAGCCCAGGCCACGGAGCTGGCGTTGAGGCTGCTCAGCTGACCGGCTACTGAGCGGAAGTCATCGTTCATCTTGTCCAGGTCCTCCAGCAGGACGATGACACAGCTGTCACACGCTGCGCGCACACACACACACACACACACACACACACAGTCTTTTTATTTCATTCTTCCATCATTTTTAAGAAATTGACCTGTTATTGCTGCATGTTTACTGATATTATTTTTCCTCTTTCAAACATAAAAGGAGTTCCTGCACAGTTGCTGTCACGTGTGCGTGTGTGTTCACATACGTTCACAGTTCATGCCATGATGCTGCTCTACGGGGACACTGTATTTGTGTGTGCAGGCGTCGCACTGTTTGCCCGTCGTCCCGTCAGGACAGCGGCACTCTCCCGTCCGCGGGTCGCAGCGACCTCCTCTGCAGTTGCACTCTGGAGAGACCCGGAGGTGTTAAAACAGAGCGAGACGAAATATAAGTCGCCGCTATTACCCTTCCTGCTACAAATATCACTGGCACCGCCAGCTGCTACAGCTACAATTAATAGGGCTGCTGCTAATGCCACCGTTTGTAACATCACTGCTACTCTTAAAGCTCTAATCCGTGTTTTCAGCATCCAGTTGTTGTAATATATGGTCAGGGTTCATACGGCTTTTAAAGAGTCAGGCCCTTTCCAAGTACCTAGACCAAAAATGTCCAGAGTCTCGAAGCCTTTATCATCTAAAGTGTTGCTATAACTTCCAGGATCGTTTCATTTCAAACATTAAAAGACGGTGTCAATGATGAAAAACCAGATTATGTTGAAATTCAAAGCATTTGTCAGGGAGAATATTTCTATTCAAGCAGATTCCTAACCCTGAAAACAAAAAAACGGTTAAAACTAAGCATTTTCCAAACTTTTAAGACTTTGTACGAAACCTGCTACAATTTAAAAAAAAAAACACATAAAGCACCAGTTCTTGATAAAGACAGGAACGATACTATATAGAAAGACATATTTTACTAGAATACAGATACTAACTAAAGTACGCAAAGTCGATAAGTGCTTCGCTGTCAACAGTCGGTCAAGCGTTCACTCACTCTTGCACCCGTCGGGGCCGTAGTCCCAGTGTCCTGGAGCGCACTGTTTGCAGCTGGGCCCGTTGACACCGGGCCGGCAGGCGCACTGACCGCTGCGAGGGTCGCACGGCTGGACGAGAGCCGCCGAGGCGTCACAGTCGCACTGATGACAGCCGGAGCACGAGTCGAAGCCAAACGAGCCGTCCTGAGGGGGAACAATGACGGGTTCAGGCGGTGCGGCTGCAACTTGTCTTGCAAAATGTTATCTTCAGCTTCTTGTTTCACCTAGAGGCTTTTTAAATGTTTGTAAATGCAACGGCCCCGAATAGTTTCTCCGGATTCACAATCAAGATTTAAAGAATGTAAAACAAAAAGAAACGCCCACCACACAGTGTTCGCAGCGCGGCCCGGTGACTCCTGCTTTACAGCGACACTCTCCAGTCTGAGGGTCACATGACTCGGTGCCACATGGAGAACAGCTGCATTCTGTGTTAAAGGAAGCAAGCACACACGCAGCTTTTAACAACTTAGTCTCTTAATTCTCTATTTACTGAACTGAATGCTGAATCAATAGCTGAAGCGTGTCATTAATCTGAGTCCTAATTTCATCTCTGTCCTTATTCTCAAGCTCTGTCTGCAAAATTGAACAGAGTAATTAGATCAAATGAACATGTGGACAATCTCAGGGAACCCGAGGTCGGCGCCGAACTCACTGGTGCAGTTTTTGGCGGTGATGGCATCGCCGTGGTAACCGGGAGCGCAGGTGTCGCAGTGGTGCCCGGCCGTGTTGTGCATGCAGCTGAGACACTCGCCGGTCAGCGGGTGGCAGTCGGTGAACAGCATGTTGGAGTCCGTGTTGCCGTGGCAATGGCACAGCTGGCACCTACTGCCGAGCACCATGGGGTTGCCGTAGTAACCGGGGGCGCACCTGTGTCGAGAGGCCCAAATTTAGTGACACGTGTCTCTGCAGGCAAATGGCTTCATCTTGAATAAGAGCGTTATGAGTTATCATGTAGCCAAAACAGGAAGTAACAGAGGTAACCATTGCAGTTGTTGCTTAAAAACTAATTATTTTAATAACCCTCAAAAATTTGGAATAAAAAGAGAGCAAATTATAAAAAAAAAAAAAAGAAAGACTTTAAAGAGGTAATACCCCTCTAACACCTGACAGATGGGACACATACGCAAAAGGGTTTCTCTTTGAGGGGCAGCGTGCTGAATGTGGTGTGACGAGGAGGCCGCTTACCTTTCGCAGTTCGGTCCTGCATAACCCGGCATGCACAGACACTGCATCCTGTCGCTCTTCTGTAGACAACCCTCCGCAAAACTACACAGAGAGAAGAAAACACAAGGAGTTATTATACGGGGCGAACGCAGGAATCTAAACTCTAAGTTCCATAACTTTAAAGACCATTTCAACATATTTCAAGACGCAACGCCGCAAGTTGTGACTGGATTTATCAGCAACACACCTTTCATTTACAGAGCTATACCAGTACATTGATTTTGAGTCTTAGTTTGACCTGATTCAGAACAAAACTCTTTAGAATAAAGTAGTGACTAAGCCAAAGGCAAAGTTTATTAAAAGTAATCACTCACATTAAGAAACATTTAAATTTGGCCTAAGAAATATAACATTGGGCCATAAATGATATTCAATCATAGGCCGTCTGTCTGAATCTGTGTTCCAAAACATAATACCTCGTAGAATGCAGATTAAGACGTTTTGACACTTTTTAAAAGGGTCTTAATTTTTGATGGAATAACGTTTAATACTTTTTAAGACCCTAATATGTGGTCAGGGTTCGTACAGATTTGCAAGACTAAGATTCAGGCACTTTTCAAGTACTTTCAAGGAACCTAAACCAAAAATGTTCAGACTCTCGAAGCCCTTTTTCATCACATCTAAGCTGTGACTGCAAATGCTCAGGAGACAACAAACAAACACGAGGACGGGACGGTTTATTCGAATTCAAGCATTTAAACGGTTAAAATTTAAAAAACATTTTCCAAACTGTCAAGACGTCGTACGGTTCAGTGAGAAATCAGGGGAGCGACTGTGAGAGAGGTTTTAAAAGAAAAGGGGATCTGGAGGAGTAAAGTGAAAAGTACTGACTTGTTGGACGGGACCCTCAGAGGGCAGGGACAACTGGAGCAGGACACTGCCTGTCCATCAAGGCTGTTGTTGCCAAGGAAACCACCCTGGCACGTCTCGCAGCGGTCGCCGGCTGTGTTGTGCTGGCAGCCCTGACGGTCAGAGGAGAAACAACGACAGACTCAGGTATCGAGGGATCAGGATGGACGGACGGTGTTTGTCGGCCAGAGGAGGAGAACAGGTTTATCCTTAAAAAGATCCTCACCACACAGATCCCAGATCCATCCAGACACTGGTCAGAGTGTCCGTTACAGTTACAGGGAACACATTTCCCCAGAAACAGGCCGATAGTGTCCCTGTAGTAACCCGGAGCACATTTCTGCAGACGGGGGAGGAGAGAGACGCGTGTGTGAGGAGATTATTTAATTTTGACTCCTGATTAATCTGCTTAGATTGACTGTTTTTTTGTTTGTCTATAAAATACCAGGAAATACAAAGCAAAGGCAAAGAAAGGCCCGTTATAATCTCCCAGAGCAAAAGGTGTCTTCAAATTGCCCAAAAATATTACATTTCCAATGAAATAACTCAGAGAAAAGCAGGAAATCCTCAGATCTAAGAAGCTGGAATCAGAGAATGTTTGGCATTTTTGCTTAAAAAAGGAAGTAATTTATTACCAACTACTTCATGACATTCATTAACTGTTGATCATATCATCAATTAGTCGACTACTTGATTCAGATCCACATGCAAGGGGCAGCATTTCTGTATCATTCTTTCCGTCACCAATAAAACGAATTCCATCAGAACAATATCGAAAAACAATTAGATAACTTTCTACAACTCTTTCAAAACCTATTTTAAAATCCAACAAATAAACAGACGGAGCCAAAAACAGAATCTTGTTTGCGAAGGTTGACAAATTAAGTAATAAATTCATCAACAGCCGTGGTCCCTCACCTGACACGAGTCTCCCAGGTAGTTGGCGGGACACATGCAGATCTCCACGTTGTTGGCACGTTGTCCGGCAGGCAGGCTCGCGGCGCCCTCCAGCGTGGCACCGCGGAGCGACACGGAGTGGGCCGACTGGGAGTGCAGGGCCCGGATCTGCAGAGACTCCAGACCGACCAGAACCATCATCAGCTCCTCCCGGGACACCGAGTTACCGGTCTGAGCGTGACGGAAGCTCCCCTGTGAAGAGAGACTGATAATGCTACCAATACACTTATGTAAGGGACGGTAAAAAAATATTGGCGGAGAGAGGGGATCGAAAAATAGGTGTCTTTTAACTTTTTCTCATTCCAGATTCAAATTTTATTTAGAAATAATTATTTCTAAATAAACCACTAACTAATCTCTGGGAACATTTGATTTGACAAATGAGATATAATATTTTATCCATAAAGCCCAGCCACTATGTGGAATGAGCAGTTTGTGAAACGTGTATGAGGCCAGAAAGAGGAAGAGAGTGATGGAGAATAATCTACAACCATAAAAAAATAACAAACAGCTGTAGTGCGTAACAGTGCACATCAGCGGCTGTAGGTGGCAGCGGGAGATTAAATCTTTAGAGCCCATGTTTCAGAAAGAAGTGGATTTCCCTCCGGCGGAATCATGACAGCAGTATTTTTTGGGGGGGGGGGCAAACGCGACATGTTGCTGCCGGTCTGCGTGAGCTGGGCTGTTAAATATACTGTAGCTTCTCACGTAAATCTCCCGGCTTGTGCAGCTTAAACAACCTATGGCGGCGTGTAGCAGTGACTTTTACCTCCACCATGTGAACTATCCCCAGGTGAGGCTCTTCGGGTGACGAGTACTCTCTCTCCATGAACACCAGGGTCATCTGGTTTCCCTGTCATATAAGACAGGGTGTTGGCAGGCAAAATAATCCTCTGTCTGTGCAGCGGCTTGCATGTGAAACTAGGTTACAGTCATATTTGTGTGCGCTTTGTACCTTGAGAACGATGTCGGGCCTGGAGGCTTCGACTGGCAGAGACAGCGCGTCGCCTCTCATGGTCTGAGTGTGGAGGCGAAACCTCAGAAAACCTCCATAGGATGAGACCTGGGGGGGGGAATTAAGATGAAACAACAAAAAGTGATGAGACAGAAGGTTCAGAATGAAATAAAGCTTTAAAGAAGCGTAGGAAGGCAGGAAAAAGCAGACCGACGCAGACGTTTAATCTCATGCTTGTTGTGTCTTAATCCAGACAACAATGGATAACATTCAGACTGTAGCGTCTAACAGGAACGAGATCCAAGGCCTGCGTTTTTATCTGGGAAAGATGAAGTGTCTATATTTCGACTGTAAGCACGCAGGGTTCGGATAAACCTGACGTTTGAAGCCGGTTTGTGGAGCGTAACCGGGGATTCAAATGGAGCCAGCAGCCTGCAGACTGATGCTGGCTGAATCAGACGTCGACCCTGATGTCTAGATGAAGCGCTGATCTGTATCCAAACACCTCGTCTGAGCGTCTGGATCAAGACACAGTTGTCCGTCTGCTTCATATAGGTAGGTGTGTGTGTGCGTGTGTCCCTTTTATGTATCGTCTTTACCTTTGAGCACCTTTCAGCAAAGGAAAAAGCAATTCAAAGTGCTTTACGTACGACATAAAAGGCATTAAGAGAAGATACAAGAAGAGCTGGTTCCGTCCGAAGCACCTCACACTTACTGACACGTTGGATGCCGTTTCCCCCTCGCTTCCAGGCTGACCGCCAAGCTAACCGTCACCCGACTGTAGCTTTTACGTTTAACGGACAGATGCGAGAGCGGATATCTTCTCATCCAACTCTCGGCAAGAGTGCAAACATGCCTGTTGCCCAAAATGTCTTACAGCAGCAGACGGGAGTTCTAGAAGTGCCTTCAAAATTGTGTCGACTTTGGCCAAACAGCCTTCTGTTTAAACAGCGAAATATTGCGACATCCTCAGTCACTTTACTCCCGTGAGTTAATACAGATTGATCAGATCCACATCTCCATTTGTTTGCAAGAAGAGCATCTGAACATCAGGGCTCAGGGACATTCCAACGAGCCCAGTTCACCCGGTCACGCCTGACTTGTTATCACCGTCGCTGAAGTTGTTGATGTGTAGTATGATATGCATGATATGTTTCTGGCCATCAACGTTGCCTCAAATTGCCCAAATAAAGTATCTGAATGGAGCTTTCTTCCTTCCTCTCTTACCTTGTCTCCCAGGTAAGTCCTCGGCGCGTGCCAGTGGAGGTCCTGGTAGACGTCGGGCACGTCGCTGAGGTCGGCCTCTACAAGGTGCTGGCCGGGATGCACCGAGACCGGCACTTCCTGTCTGTCTGCTCCAAGCAGCACCCAGCCCTCCATGTCCATAACCTACAGCAGAGGAGAAGGTACGTGGTAACAGCTCAAAGTCGTCTACACAACACAAAATGTAAAATCCCCTAAATTTGTTTCTGTCATATCCAAAAGGACACATTTTAATGTGTTAATTTGAACCTTGATCCAACGCAAGTGAGGTTAAATTAAAATGATTAAATAAGTGGTTAGGACATTCCCATAGAAAGCTATTGATTTTGTCGTCGATGCTCACTCGCGTCACCTTCAGATAGGTCATGGCGAACTTGACGTCGAGCCTCTGAAGCTGCATCGTAATGCCTAAAACTATTCACAGACGAATTCCCAGAATTGGATTTTATTGCACAAGTTTCACGAAGATCACTGAGGTGAAAACACGACCATCTGCGGTGACAGACTGAAGCTTAAATCAACAAGCGCGAGTACCTCGGTGCGCCTCTTGTCAGAGCTGCGACAGCGGTCGGTGGCGCCGAAACAGAAGCAGCTGGTGCACCCCTTCGGGTTGGTTGGGTCCAAGTGGAACGTGCCGACTCTGCACTGATCGCATCGGGAACCCTGGACGTTCTCCTGCAGGCGGAGGACACACAGCAGGTTAGGACACACAGAGGGCCGCAGGGTGATGGAGGACATGCGTGTCAGCGCCGCCCCACCTTGCAGAGACACCGTCCCGTGAAGGAGTCACACACTTCCTCCTCAGTTCCTGCCTCGTTGCAGTCGCACGGCCTGCAGTTGGGGTAACCATAGAAACCGGGAGCGCAGCGGTCACACTGGCGGCCGGCGATGTTGTTCTTACATCTGGGGAAAAAAGTAACTGTTAATTCATGTTTGAGACTCAATCTGTCTGTCGCTAAATAAAGATACGACCTTGGACCTTTCTGCACTAAAACCTGTGTGTGTGTTTTACTGCCAGGTGCTGGGATCTGAAGTGATGAGAGCCTTCAGGCAGAGAACAACTCAAGACACATTCCTGTGAGTGTCTGTCGGTGTGTTTGCCGGGAGGGGTGGGGGGGGGTGGAATGATCGTAATTTAAGATATTTTGAATGCCTTAATGCTAACAGCGAGACAGGCGATGAAAACAAAGTTGAATTGAGGAGACAGCAGGGACATTTATGGAGAAAGCAAACCAAGGTAAACAAATGAGGTAGACGTGCAGAGATGAGAAAAGCACTGAATATTTTGATGAGTATAGAAGAGGGATGTTAAACATGTGTGTAGACGCATCGCCTTCCTTCCTTTAAAATGATTTAAAGCGGGGGGGGGGGGGGGGCGCTCAACCATTTTTATGTTAAGGTTACAGATTTACAGCGCCGACAGCAGAGGGCAGCGATCCCTGTTCAGCTTAAAAGCAGAGCACAACACTTTGGGAAATATACGAAGTCGCCGTCTCGGTGACAGTTGACAGCACTCATGATGTGAAGGCTGAGGGAGGAACAGCAGAGGCAGGCGGGGAAGGACGAGGACGTTTTGAAACCTGCAGCTGCCACACAACACAGACAAGAGTTGGCAAGTACAGCTGGCCGAACACCCAGTGAACCAGTCAGAGCCAAGATCATGTCAGGAGACACAACGGGCGAGAAATAACTGCCTTTTTAGGCATTTCCAAACGGAGGCCTGACATTTGAGAGCCGAGCTTGTTTTCCATCATGTGGGGGCGGCAGCAGATGATTTGAAGCATAACGCTTCAAGCTAAATATGAACTATTAAACTGAGAGGAAATGAGAAGACAGTAACTGCTTTGACTGTTCCGTTCTTTGAGAGGGAAGATGGGTGTGCGAATGTGATCGCGGCTCCAAAACTGCTCCGATACCGATGACCAATCCCCACCTCCTCCGTCTCGTGTTACCTGCATTGTCCGCTGAGCGTATCGCAGCTCACGCCAGGGGAGACGATGCCAGGCCGAGAGCAGTTGCAGACCTCACACCCCACCACTGGGTGGCAGCCAAACGTCTGGGGCTCGCACTGGGTGCACTCCGGGCGCACAGTCCTCGGAGGGCAGATGCAGTCACCGGTCACCGGTTCACACAACCTCGTACCACAGTTACAGGCTGGAGGAGGGACGGGAGGGGACACAGGAAAGACATAACCATACTGGAAATCCACATTCATGTAGATTGAAACATGTTGAACACAGTATGTGAGAGTCATTTTTGAAGACGTGGACCACAGTGCTGGTCGTGACAACTGTTGCAGACAGGCTACTAGTTACTTACCGGCCGATGTGGTGGACTAATATTTACAAACGGTTAAACTTTGTGAGGAATAAATTCTGTATGCGTTTATAATAACTCGGCCACTCAGACACTCACGCCTGCAGTTGGGGAACCCCCAGTAGCCCGTGGCGCACATGGAGCAGTCTCGGCCGATCACGCTCGGCCTACAGCGGCACTGGCCGCCGAACGGCTCGCAGGCGTCGCTCTCGGCTCCGGCCTCGTGGCAGGCGCACGGCATCGCCCCGTTGTTGAAGAAGGCCGACAGAGACACGGCCGAGCCGAGGCAGAATGGGGAGGCGGCGGACGGACTGGAGGGAGGAAGAGCCGTTCATTCACATACCGACGGTGGACATTTTCACCGATTTTGTCAATAAGTCAAGAGCGATTCTTTTTTTGCAGAAGATCTGCAACAAGAGAATTCACGTGCAATCCCCTGGAAACACACAAAAAACATTTCTCCTGCGGAGACACTGACTTGATGTAGAAGCTGTTTTGGCCACAGCTGCTGATGAAGTCGTACGATTTATCCAGAGGTTCCTCGTTCAGGTAGCTGGAGCTGTAGCTAGCCTCGGGCACAATCAGCACATAATCCTGTGGAGACACAAGCGACGAGGAAGAGGGTCCTTAATTTGTTGCATCAAGACTTTGGAGAGAAGGCTGCACAGGGTAAAAGCTCCCTAGCCTAAAAAAAACACATCTTCCTGCTTCTGAGCCCTGCGACTTCTTTAGGTTGCCACATGCGTCGACAAAATTCATCAAAAGTCAGTTGTTGATTGAAGCTTCTTATGTGGCGGCAGAGCGCAAGTGCTTTTATATACCTGACATTATGTCGTTTTTTATGTAGAAAATATACGTAAAACACTATATACGTGTGTCAAGCGTCATCAGTAGCAAACCAAGTCTCAGCAGCTTCATGTGTCGACTTAATTCACGGCTTTGAAGGTTTCCCCCGCAGAACGTGAACGAAGCAGCAGCATCAGAAAAAAAAAAAGTCTAATAGAAAGTCTGATATTTACGGTGAGGACAGACGAGCATCAGTTTGGAAAAACAAAGGAAAGAAATAAAAGCAGGGCAGCAAAACACTCACCAGCCACAACGTCTTGCCAGCAGGTATCTGAATTGTGAGGAAGAGCTCGTGGTCCGTCACGTCCAGGATGATCTGGTTCTCAGAGACCAGGACGTTACGGCAGCCATAAGCGTGGGGACAGAAGGAGGCGTTGGCGTGGCCTGGTGCACAAGAAAACACAGAAATGCTGGGCTCATCGCGTTTTGTTGGTCCATTATCTGTATTTAAAGTATCTGTATCTGCAACATCGGTGTGTGTTCTTACCCTGCCAGATTCGTCCGCTGTTAATGTAGACCTGCAGAGGATAGGTGGGGTGCTGAGGCTGGTGATAGTGGAGGATGAAGACATAGTGGCCCAGGTTATGGACACGGGTCGAGTACACCGCTGCATTCTGGGTAAGGGGATGATGGAGGAAGAGGAAAAAGAAACGTGTTGGTACTTTTTAGACAAGAGAAACGTCCATAATCCAAATGTTTGTTTACTGTCCTTCCTTGAGCTTCTCTATTGTCAACAATTAATCTCCAACAGGTTCTTTTTTTTTTTTTTTTTTAAAAGTCTGACTCACAGTTGAAAAGTTTACTGTGTTGGGAGTTCAGCACCGCATGGTTTTGGTCACGTGTCATCACACAAAGGTAGGGTGTTTGGAGAGTCCAACATGTGCTTTGCTATCTGCAGCCGTACCTGCAGCGAATCCAGCCTGACGTGGTCGCTGTTATCTGCTCCGTGCGGAGGCCTGTCTCCTCCCGTCCAGGCCGGCTGGTCTCCCCGGTGGAAGGGCGGAGGAGGAGGAGCCGCTGCAGGGGAGGCCAGGATGGGCTCCTGCATGGAGGAGCTCTGGCCCTCCTTCAGGACCAGCGAGTCTGACGGGGTCTGGAAGCGCGAGGCGACACAGGAGGAACTGCAGAGAGAGAAAAGGGACAGAAGGCGGTTTAGCATGTGAATATTTATAAAAGGAGTTTTTAAGGTGTGTACAGGTGTTACATGTTACTTCACCTGTCAGGTGAGAACTGTCCGTGAGTGCTGATGCAGTGGACTTGAGGCTCAACAAACTCCATGGTGAACTGGTCTTTAGGAACCAGGTAGACTTTGTGCTGAAGACAATGAAGGAACGCACAGGTTGGCTTTTTAACACGAGACATCAACAGAACATCAGAATCAATGTTTGTTTAGATGGTTGATAAATAATTTATCAAAAATATGCTGAGTTTTCACGTTTGATTCATATGGTGTTTTATGGGAGACAACTGGAAACAAAAGGCTCTCTTTACGAACACCAACATCTTGAAGACCTGCTATAAACCATCTAAAAACATACACGTTTCCAACACAACGCGCGTCACGTGACCAACTGCACTGTGGGCCGTGTGAGTCACGTGACGCGGGTGCTGCTCTCACCAGGAAGAAGCTGGCGCGGTCGGAGGCGAGCTGGATCTCGGTGTCGGCGGGGAGCGAGAAAACAGCCACCCTGTTGTGATCGTCGATCGCCACGACGCGACACAGGAAGCTACACAAACGCACACGCAAACACAGTTGTTAAGAGCTGTTGGCGTAATTAATACAGCGCAGACAGCAACAGAAAACACAGAATCCTGTGTTCTGCACCTCGCTCGCGTAGGTTTCATCCTGCTGTCAGCTGTTATACGGAGCATTCATTGTCAGCATGATGTGAAAATGATGCCGGCTCTTCTTCGTACCTGTACTTGCAGTGCAGCAGGGTGATGCGGCGCTGGCGCGTTCGTGCTCCCGGCATGTTTACAGCGACGGACAGCGTTTGCGGCAATTCTTCCTCGCTGGAGTATTCTACGACCAGAACGTAGTCGCCTGGGGACGGCAGACGCCCCCGCAGCTCCACGCTGATCTGCAGCAGAAATGGGTGCGTACAGTTTTTGTCTTTCTACCTTTGGGAAGCCAAGAGACGCACTGCACAATCACATCATCATCTTACATCATAGCCACTGCAGACGGCCATGTCGGGGTGGCGCGGGGTCACCCTCTCGGTCGGGCACGGGCGCGGCAGGTGGTTGTCGTTGACGCAGCTGGCATCGTTGCCGGAGACGGAGGGGAAGGAGTCCAGCGACAGGTACCTGTACAGCAGACAGCTGGACAGGCACAGAGAAAGCAGTTTGGGAAACCGTTGTCCGTTTATCGTGTCCTCACAAGGACACACAGACTTAATGTCCTCACAAGAATAGAATGGTTAAGTTGATATTAAGATCTGAATTGGATTTGGTTAAAGGTATAGCTCAACATTTTGGGAAACATGCTTATTTGTTTTTTTTGTGCCATGAGTTTGCGGAGAGGCTCAGTGCCACCTCTCATGTCTGTACGGTAAAATGAAGACAAAGCCTCATATTTACTATGCGTTGTGGTGTAGATCATCTCATCTATCTCTCGGCTGTAAAGTCAGACAAAGCTACTGTTTTAAAGCACATTAGAGCATAAACACAGCAGGAGCTGCTCTTGACTAAAGACAGCCTTGGTCACCTAGCTGACATCTGGTCAGCTAATTGATTACGTGATTTAAGTGAAAAGTATCATGTGTACTTCTGGCTGGCGTCAGGCGCAGAGCTGTAGGTGCAGGGCTCAGTAACCCTGATCTGCAGGATGGGAGCTTCGTAGTAGGCGCTGGGCAGCAGGACCAGGTAATCCTGACGGTAAAACAGAGCACGGATACAACGTTATCGGGTGTAAGCAGTGTAAACCTCACAGTGAAAGCCTAAACTCACTTTGTGCCGACATGTTTTTTTGGAGTTTTGGTGGATAAAATACATGACAATGCATTTCTGCTCTCGGCGCCAACGCCGCGCCACCTGTTGGGAGGCTAAAGTGTTTGCATGCATGTATGAAAAGATGTGTGCTGTGTGTGTCTCACCAGCAGGATTCCCTCGGCCTCTATGACCACAGTCCAGGTTCCCGGGTTCAGGACAAACGGCTCCACAAAGTTGTTCTGCGGAACGTTGACAAAAGTCGGCTCCACGCTCGGAGCAAAGACGATCTGTTTGGACTGGTCTGAACCTGGAAACCAAACGCACACGCCACAAATGTATGGTGTCAGATATTAAAAGTGAAATGCAATCAAAAGAGAGAAATAATAATTAAATTGGGCAATATTAAAACCATTATCTTCACGCATTAAAATCTAATAAAAATACATAAATACAATTGTAGTCTAACCAGGTTTGTGTTTTAAGATTCATTACAACAGAACGCAGACAAACACACTCGCACTGACACTCTCTGGTGATTGGTGGAGACCTACCTCTGCGGTTGGCCTGATAGGCTGTTATTTTACCGTTGGAGGTGGCGCCCTCAGACTTTACATATCTGAGGATGAAGCGAGTCAGATAGACGTCTGCCTCGCTCACATACACCTGAAGCTTCACTGCAGTCTACAGGGACGGAGTCCGCGGGGTTAAGTGGGAGAGGAGGTGTGGAGGGTAGAAGATATGAATAATTTTAGTCTCAAATCCCTGAACTCTGCACTGACCTGTGGCCCTGAAGGTGAGAGAAGATGGAGCGGAGGCCCGCCACCAGCAGCTGCTCAAAACCACCAACCACCACACACACATCCACCAATCGTCTGTCTCATCTGACAGGAGCGAGGTATGATGGGCAGGAATAGAAAAAGCAGTGTAAAGGAGAATAAAGCTGTGTTCCAATAAAAGTCCAGGTCACAAAAACCTCTGCAGAAACACGAACGCACAGATTTTCTTTGCATACTGCAAAACATTGTTCTGTGGGCAACGGCTACTGCTGTATCGACGATATTTAGCAGGAATTTCTCGCTGCCAGACAACAAAACGTTCGAATGCGTTATATGTTTAACCTTTTGCCCCCACGGGTATTTAGATAAATTTAAGATCCTGTAATGCTGAAAAAGTAGGTAGTAACAAATACTTAAAAAAACTACTTAAAAAGCTACTAAAATACCAGCAGTGCTCATTAATTTGCAACATTGTCTTCAATGGTCTGATCCAACCAGAGATGTTTGAGAGTGTACATAAACTTTCTACCAAAAAAAGATTTGTTCCCAAGTAACAACCACAGATCTTTCCACCTCTAACGTTTCTAATTATGCTGCAGCCTGATTTACATCACCGGGTTACACAGTGATTTCTTTATTTTGCTCTGTTACTTTTTGGTTATTTCTTTATTTTGCCAGTTTGTTCAGATCCGTGAAGACGCTCCAAAGGATTGCATTATCGCTGCTCATGGTCACTTCTACTTTTTTGTGTGTGCGTTTAGGCAACTGAAACATGCATCCACCTCTACGTATTGATACGGTCAGACTTGATATCTGAATTCATGACTTATAACTTTGGAACACAGCAGAGCTCCTGCGCAAAGCATGGAAATCAAGCATAAATAGGCAAGAAGTGAGGGATGGAGGGAACGTTCCTCTTCCACGACGTCCTGTTCCAGTGCTGGAATGAGTGACAGAAGGCCAGAAAGAGGAAGAGCCGAGCCCAGCACTTACAGTTACCACAGGAGTAGCTCCAGCCCTCCTCTATGACCGACACCCTGCCCAGGACATCCGAACCGCCCCTGCTGGCGTAGCGTAGCACCACATGGAAGAGGTCTGGAGAGCTCACCGACACCGACACCAACACTTTGGACTGCCAGAGGACCAGCGAACAAGGCAGCAGCGGAAAGATTGAGGAAGGGTTGGTACACAAGA
>JAVQJF010098877.1:0-51074 GCA_036023855.1 Gadopsis marmoratus | reverse complement strand
TCTGATGGCTTGTAATCCACTTTCATGCACTAAAAGGTTTTAAATGTTATACTCATCCACAAACTACATTGGCATGACTTGATATTCATTCCTCTACTAACAAAGACTCATATCATGTGGAGTCATTTCTTGGTTTGGTTTACTTCACTAATACAGTTTGTATTAGTGGGAAGCATTGAAGCAGGACAACTACAGTTCTTACATGAATGCGATGGCATATTTACCTGGACAGGCTATTCGGGATTTAAAGATCATGCCTTCCATTTTCAGCCTGAACTCCACCAGGCCGCTTCTTCAAGCTTGGACCCTCAGCAATTCACCATCACTAGATGCAAACATCCAGCTCAAGGACATTGCATGCAAAGAAAGTGAACTGTGGCTCTCTTCCAGTAGTCGTTTCCCAGCTGAAATTAACAATTTCACAAGAGGGTGGAGCCACAGTTTCCAAAAACTTGATTTCAAACCAGCTTTTTTGAACAGAACATCCTTGACCTGAGACACACAGTGGGCTGCCTGCTTATACTAAACCACTCTGAGACAGTCAGCTAGAAACCTGGATGCCTTTAAAGCCACACAAAGTAACTTTGCATCAGTATGTAAACAATTACAAAGCCAGGAGTCTGTGTGGTGTTAGCGTGAAGCAGAATAATCAGGTTCAGATCCAGGGATGTTCTTTCTGTGCTTAGATCATCGGACTGAGGATTCATTTTGGGTGTTCAGTGCTGTTTAATTGTCTCTAGATGATGAAAATAGCTTGAATATGCACATTCTCTGTTGTAAAAAATAGAGCAAACACCTTTAAAGCGTCATGGTTTGGCCATTAGAGGAGCGAAGGGTGAAGGGGAGCTCGTTTACACTGAAAAATGGTTTCCTTGAATTCAAACAGTGTTGATTGACATTCTATTAAGAAGCCTGCAGTCTCCATCAATGTTTTGATACTGAAACCTAATCTCAGGACAAAGAGCAGCACTGCGCTTTTGATTCCCGGTGCGGTCATTGTACCTAACAGCTGCACGGATGACTGCATGGATTAGAATGTCAGAGGTACCAGCAGCCTTAAATGGAGCCACTAGTGCGGTGGGAGTCTCTCCAAATGACTCGGCTATTCATTTAGCAAATTGTTTACTGACACACGCTTGTAAGCGGAAGTAATGTGTTTCTTTTAACTTTAAAATGGCTCATCTGTTAATGTCTCCTGATTATAGTCCTGTTGTAAAGGACGTTTTAGAGTTCATCTGTGTTTGAGATGGTATGCCATTAAGTCAGCAACCGTCGCAAAGCGATCGAAGCTATGCGGCCTGCGCTGAAGGTCAAATATCTATGACGACAGTTTGCAGCGTGCATCAGTGGCTCTGGCTGTCCGAAACACTCCACTTAAGGAGATAACGTAGAGAGCAATCGTCTGAGAATGCAGGTGGCAAGTGTCGACGCCGGATTCAAATCTGTCATGGTGGGAGGCCATTGCTAACTGTTGAACATTTTTAAAGACTTAGGCTTAGTGTCCGTCTATCTGTGATATCTAGTCTAACTGTGATATCTCATATGCTTTGGCACGACCAGGAGAGCTGATCAATTTTAGTCACGTGTTCGGGCATCTAACTCCGGCGCCACTCCAATTAGCTTGAAACACACTATACACATCCAGCTGTTATGCAGCAATTGGGCAAATTTGACGAGGTCTAATTAAAGTCCAGAAGGTGAGTACATACATTTTAGATACAACTCATTCAGTTGTCATGTTTACTGTGTTACTGTACAAACTGGTCAAATTAGACCCCATATTTAAGAAAAGTCTAAATGATTAAAAGCCCGGTCCCCGCCTGATTTTGATTGACCTTGGCTTGCTGATGAATTTCATGGAGCCCCCAAGGAGTCCTGTGTCATCCATGGTATCTCCATTTACAACCAATTTAAATTGTACAGCTACTTGACCAGACCGGCACTATTAAAGTAAGTGAATTAAAGGAAGCAGCAAGAGCCATTTATCCTTTGTTTTTGAAGAGGTGATGAGAGATTAAAACTGATTCCTAACACCCTGATAGTGAGAATTTCACAGAGGCAGACACGTGCACATGCTGTTCTGATGTGTGATACCATCTCTGCTCAGTTTGTCATCTAGATGTATCCTGATGTCGTTGATTACGTTTACTGGGGCTGTCTTGTGCTATGGTTAGTCCGAAAACCAGATTGAAACATTTCCAACTTATTGTTAGTTAATAATTGTTTGAGTGTAGACCAATTTTTCTAAGCGTGGAAGATTGGTGTTTAGTTGTTTGGTATCGAGGGATCAAGGCTGCTTTACAAAAATAAGAGAGCCTTCACATATGCAATCTTGAATGCTGTGAGGAATAGGCCTCGCTGCACAGACTGATTAAAAATTGTAAACAGAGTAAAGGTAAAGAAGAACTAGTTTATTGCCGGAGTTCTCATTTATATAGAAAAACGTGTTGAACAGGTGGGGGGGGGGGGATGGACCCAGGTGCATGCCAGATAAACTGAAATCAATATAATAAGTCCAACCTCAGGGTAGGCCCTACCTTGAAACAAAAGAACAAACAAAAGGACTAACTGGCTTATCTACTGAAACAGGTTACGCACCAAAACGGTACAAAGGCGGCACCGCCCACTTTCCTAACAACAAGGTGCTACGTGCGATGTGCAGGGCACCCCAACTTACCTGGTCCTCTAGCCTCCCACCACATACCTTTTTGTTTAAGAGCTCAATCACAGTCTCTCACGAAGAACGCAAAAGCTCAGCCAGGTCAGGACAATAAAGTGTGTGAAGCTGTCTGGCAGTGCGTCACACTTTGCGCTGGATGTTTCTTCAGTTGCGATGACACTGTGTAGCTGACAGTTTCCAAGTTGAGACTAACAACTCCCAACTCAAGTCCAAGTGCTAATCTTTGTGTGTCACATTTGCAAATCATTTTTGATCTCATGAAAGCAGTTAAAGCATTTGGGGGATTTTAGCATCCAAACGGTCCAGCTGACCGTCTCCATCAGAAGGTTTTTGCTTAGCATTCGCGTAACTAGTAATCACATTATCTTGTATGTTGATTTTTGAAAAGTTGTTAACCCTACGCTTGTTAGTTGCAAACGGTAACGGTTTATTTCCTGGTCATTGTTTAGATCACTGCGCCATGTAAATCCGCTTCTAATACGGATGACACTCTAATTTGACCCTATTTATGGGACAGCATGACTCAAGGAGCTCTGGCAGGTGGGGCGTCCTCTCTCTTTCTGAGGTTTATCTCAAGGATATCTGTTGAGCTGAGTGATCCGTTGCAGAGCTCGGCCTCCCCTCTATCTTTAGTTAGCCACGGTCTGTGAATGGAGGGCCTAACTTTATCTGGCCCACTGTCATTGAAGCTGCTGTTATTTTTAGGGGGTGGCTTGCAGTGGCAGCAGCTGCGAAAGCATTTAATGCCCCCACATCACCCATACCAACTCTGCCTCTCTCACTCTTTAGCTGTTGGACAATGACAGTATCCGAGCTGACGTATAAACCAAGCACTCGGCTGAAAGACTGTGAGCATTTTCCTCTCTGCCACCTGCAACCTAACGCCAAACCGAGGGGAAACCTGTGACTGTGGGCCTCCGAGTTTGAATGGAAGATTTAATTTTGCTCACTTGCTTCGACCGTCAGTGACCAGGAGGCGTGTCCAATGTGAGCCAGAATCCACAAACAACCCAAACCAGAGAGGCAAGGAGCAAGAACTGAGGAGTCTCACAGCTTCATGACTGTTCTACAGAGCAATGCAACAGGAATACCTGCCCTTTCCAGGAAACCATTATTTCAGGAAGGGCCCAAAGTTCATGCGAATCAACGAATGCCAGCTTGAAGGTTTTGAGGACATCACTTCTAAGAAAACATCATAACAGTGACTGAATGCTTTACAGAGAGTGACTCACAGGAGCGGTAAGTTTATCCTTCGACTGTTCTTTAAGGGATACAGTTAAGGGTGAGTTTTCTGGTCAACTTTACAAGCTACACTATGTTCATTTCCTGTCTAACTGTATGTGTCTCTTGACACAGGCCTCCTTAAGTAAAGCAATTTCTATCCATGGCCTGGCAAAATGCTCAATGGAGTAGCTGAGTCTTTAGAAATAACTGACATGCTACCCAAAGAGCTATTTCCAAGCCAAGACAGGAGAGCATGACCCCATCATCCATGCTGTTCAGAGGATGTGCATCAGATGGGAGCATGTGTGTGTGTCATACAGCAGGGATAGTTGCAGTTCTTAATATCAAAAAGAGACACGCTGACAACATGAGGGAAACAAATGTTTTCTACTGGCTGCTACAAGGTCGAATGCAGTCTTTCTTTATCAAGAAATAGGGATTCAGCTTTAAAAAAAAAAGAGTGACTTAAGACCTCAAACGTGCAGACGACATAACAACAATGCAACAATCCAACAGGGAGGCTACAGCTGATATACATGCTCCATACACACACACACTAAAAAGGTAAATTTTGTTTCAGTTAGTGACTGCAGGTGTGTCACTGCACAGTTTGTGTGCTATGTGACACATGGTCTCTGGTGTCTTTTTTTGGACAGACTACTTTATAAATACACTCTTCAATGAGCTACAGCACCAGCTGTGAGACAACCGAGAGTGGTTTTTACGTTTGCTCAAAACCTACTTTATTATAGATGTGTTTAACACCTTAACAGCTCTACCTCAGTTAAGCCTTTTGTAGTATATTAAACGTTTCAATGCCCTCCTCTCTGCATGTGTACCCTTTTAAGGCATTCCAGATTTTCACTCAGAAACATGTCATATTTGACATGCAATCATCTGGTTCGGGTCAGGTTTATGTAGAAATGTAAAGAGGACGATGTCAAAGCAAGAAATCTCCACTCCAACAAATATGATGTTTGATCCTTTCTTTCCATTGAAGTTGATCACCTAATGAAATTAAATTTTCTTTATCTTACAGCTCCTTCACCAAAGACAAGAGGCTCTAATCCAGGCAATCCCACAGCAAAAGAAATTGCTTCATTCAAACTGGTGAGAGGGTGACATCACCATGGATATTTTTGGAGGTGCTCCTCGTGTTTTGGGCTACCCACGCCCTGTGGTGGCACTGTGTGGCACAGATGCCACGCTGAGGTGCCAAATTGATGGGGACCCCCGTCCTGATGTGATCTGGGAGCGTAAGAACGTCCAGATCAAGTCTGAGGGACATTACAAGCTATCTGAGGAGGGAAAGACTTACCTGCTGATCATCACTGGAGTGACCCTGCAGGATGCTGGCCAGTATATTTGCAAGGCCAAAAATAGCATAGGTGAAACTTATGCAGCAGCCTCCCTCAAAGTGGAAGAAGAGGCCCAGCCACAGGCAGGACAAAGGCAATTAGGGGTCAATGGCATGAAGCAACCAATGAAAGAACATGGAGACTTTGAAGGACACCTGAATGGCCACTGCACAGTGCAGAATGGTGAACACAGGAAAGAACATGGAGAGGGGCTGAAAGAAGAGAACAAGTGGAACAGCAAGTTTAGTGAAAAACGAGAAGAAGCTGATTTAACATCTGACGAGAAACCGCGATTCCTCATCAAGCCCCTCTCTCTGCGCGTGGATCGGGGGGAAGACGCCGCCTTCTCCTGCAAAATCTGGGGCACTCCTCTGCCTGAGGTAACATGGGAGAAAGACGGGAAGAAGCTGAATGACATCTTCGAGAGTACACACTTCAGTGTGAACAATCAAGATGGAGGCTGGTTCCAGCTCAAGATCTACAGGACGCGCATGCCAGACAAAGGCGTCTACACCTGCAAGGCCGTCAACTGCCATGGTGAGGCCTTGGCTGGTGCGGTCCTTCTTGTCGAGCCCGTACCGGAGCGGGTGGAGAGTAAAATGTCCTCAAATGGTCACACTAACAGCCAGTGGTCGCCGAAAAACAGGGGCGGGAGGCTCAGTTTGTCCAGAGTTACAGAGGAGCTACCTGTAAGCGCTTCCAAAGCCAAGAAGTTTGCAGTGGCAGAGGGGAAACACGCAAAATTTCGCTGCTTGGTGACAGGGAAGCCCAAGCCAGAGATCATTTGGAAGAAAGATGGGATTCCCGTAGAGCCCGGCAGGCGTCATCTGATATTTGAGGACAGAGAGGGTTACTACACACTGAAAGTTCTGTACTGTAAAGTGCAGGATACGGGACTGTATGTGTGCGCAGCATCAAATGCTCTTGGGAACACCCTCAGCGCCGTTCACCTGTCCGTCAAAGGTAGGAGATGCCTCCCTGCAGTTCTAACAGATTTATAAATGTGACAACATATTTAAAATGGTATACATCATCGTTCAAAATGCCAGTGGATCGAGAGATGGATGAAAAACCAATGCATATACTACAATCAACAATACAAAGTAATTATGAGGCTACTGAAGTGAATCATCTTAAATGCATAAACTTACAAATATAGATGATGAAAATAACACAATGCATTTCTAAAGATTCCGTCCCATTTTTATCCTCGTCATTGCAAGTGAATATCTTAAGGAAACATGTACAGTAATGGTCCAAATGCATGACTCACTGTGTCACTGATGTATCCAACCACACAGTTAAAACATTAGGCCAGACCTAAGCTGCACTTGTATTGGCTAATGGGTCAAAATGCGTGGCATCACCTTTTAAAGTGGCTAATTATTTTGTCCTTATCCCTTCATAATCGGCAGATAATTCTCAGGGTTACATACCTTTTCACACGCACAGTCCTGCCACAGCTGCCTCTATCATACAAGTCCATTTAGTCTTGGGGTCAACATGCCAGTCCTTAATAACAAAAACAAAAAACCCAGATATTATAGAGTGGAATTACAGCAATCGAGTGCCAAGGTATTCAGTGGTGACATGAGAGATTCAAATGAACTGAACAAATTTGTACTAAAATAAAAGAAATGTGCAAACGGCTATAACTTTTATTGCTTCAGAATTAATTCAGGTGTGAGGGTGATGTTTCGGAAAGAGAGTTTCAGCTTTTACAGTTACGATAATCCCCATAAATCTTTGTGCACATGTGTGAATATATATATTTAAGCCATCACTGACAACTGTACGTGTACTCATGTTATTCCTATTAGTATGACCAAATCGACTACTCCTCCACTAAAACATCTGCACTTACACGCCCATTCGCCTTGTTCTTCAGGCCCAGCTGTGCGGTTCAGGCGTCCATTAAAAGATGTAGAGGTGAGGGAGAGGGATATGGCTGTGCTGGAGTGCGAGGTACCCGATGAGTCGGTCCCATCTGCCTGGTACCTGGAGGACCAGCGGCTGACGCCCAGCAGTAAATACGGCATGGAGCAGAAGGGACCCAAACGCAGACTGACCATCCATGATGTTGGGACAGACGACGATGGAGTGTATCTCTGCGAGATGCCAGATGGAGCAAAGAGCATTGCAGAGCTATCAGTTAAAGGTGTGTTGCACTGAATGTGGGCATGCAGTATTTTAGATTTGTGAAACATAAGGTAATTCGTCATGTGCAATAAGACAAGGTAACAGATTAGTTGCTACCTTTTTAAAGCTCCAGCAGTCAAGATTTTAATGTACACCATCTTTGGGTTCGCAAAAGAGAAAAAGATTCCTGGAATAAAATCATTTGTCTAATTACAGGTACTATTGTTCGTAAACTTCCCCGGAAGCTGGAGGTCCTGGAGGGCGAGAACGCTGTGTTCTGCGTGGAGGTGGAGACCGACGACATGGAGATCCACTGGTTCAAAGACGGTCTGAAGCTACACGAGACTCACCAGACGATCCTGAAGTCTTTTGGCAAAACTCACATTCTGGTCTTTGTCAATGTGGCCTATCAGGACTCGGGGGTAGTGACCTTTGTCACAGGAAGATCCAAGACCTCATCACGTCTCAAGGTCAAAGGTACATTTAGGGAGCACTAACGCACATGTACATTTTGACAAACTTAACTCAAATATCAGCTGTCTTTTAGACCCCTTTGTGACATTTTGTAGATTAACTTTCAGTGCAAAGGTCTGTGGTCAAATCTTAATTACACTAGTCATCATTCTGGTGCAACAGACACACAGACTGGTAAACTATCGGACTGTCAGTCACGAAAACTGTATGGGTGTTTGGGTTTCTGATTCAAGAATTTTGGATTAAATTCCAATTTTGTAAAATACCTGGATTCACGTAGCTCAGGATCTAACAAATGTTTCATCAAATCTTATACCACCGCTGTGCTTTAATATTAGCAAAAAGAAATACATACAACATTCAGGTAGCCAAAATAACAGATGTGTAACTCATAGCATCTGGCAAAAAAAAAAAAAAAAGGGGTTTTAGTTGTTTGAATATTAAATAATTAAATAATTATTAAAAAATAATTATATTCTTTGTGCTTTCCCTCTTTTAGCCACAAGACACTGTCCTCCTATCTGCCCTGTGGGCGTCAAAATGGACATGGACCGACCCAACAGCGCCCTGCTCACCTGGGCTCCTGCCCCCAACAGCCAGACCTCCACCCGATCCATCTTTGTTGTTGAGAGACAGGAAGTGGGCTCCCAAGAGTGGCAGAAGTGTTTCACCTCAGAGAACGCCACCTCAGCTGAGGTTGCCAGCGACAGTGTGCCGTGCGAGGGCGACTACCGGTTCCGGGTCTGTTGCATCAACAAGTATGGGCGAAGCGGCCATGTGGAGTTTCCCAAAGCAGTCCATCTGGGTGAGGAACTTACTGTTACTTGTGTTATTCTATGTATTTCACTGTAACATTGCCAAATTGATCTTTCACTTCCTCCAAACAGTAAATAGAACCTGGTGAATATATCAATATAGGCATATATTGGCTTATGTTATTTTTTCTCTTTCAAATATAACTATTGATATCGGCCTCAAAAATCCAGTGTTAGACATGCTCCAACAGTATATTAGTGGCTAAAGGTATACAGAATGTTTTGTTTTGTTAACTTGTAATTGTACTTTTTCCATTTTCCTTAGTTCCTGGGCCCAAGATTCACAATTGCCTCAAAGGCTGTGAGGTTGTGGAAGGAAAAGAAGCTCACTTTTCCATCGAACTGTCTGCCACAATGGTTGGAACCTGGTTCCTGAATAGCGCTCAGCTGCAGCATGGAGGACGATATTCAATACAACAGTCCCAAAAACAGCACTCACTGGTCATCCATGAAACTCGCACTGCAGAAGATGCAGCAGAGGTCACGTTCATAGCCAACGGAGTCCGGGATTCAGCTGTGCTCAGGGTTAAACGTAGGTGTAAAAATCAGTTATTTCTGTATAATTTGGATTTTGATGGATGCATTTCTTTGTTTAAGCTTTTGTGTTGATTTCTTTGCAGCTGCGGTGGTAAAATTCAGTCCTCTCTCAGACGCAGACAGCAATAAGAGGGTGGACATTGGTGACGCCATTGTGCTCTACTGTGAAGTCTCCCACTCCGTCGCAAACGTATCCTGGTTCAAAGACGGCAAGGAGCTCCAGGTGAACGACGGCCTCAACATCCAATCAGATGGGAACATGAGAAGGATTGTGATTCAGTCAGCTGATGCGTCTCACGCCGGAGTTTACAGATGTGAAACCTCAGGAGATGTCATCAAATTCAATGTGGACGTTGCAGGTAAAAGGTTTCGGATAAGGTTTTGGATTTATTTAAGAACAGAACCCCGCTGTTCGTTCATATGCTGTACCTATATAAAAAGAACGTGTAATTCAATTTAGTAAATTAATTTAGTCGATCAACAGAAAAGTAGTGACTTAATTATGAAAACAATTGTTTTATGAAGAAAAATACCACACATTTGCTATTTCCAAATTTTAAACTTTTTAAATTTTGACTTCATTATAAATTTAATAAGCAATATGAAATTGTGACCTTCAGCTCTGGGATCTTGTAATGAGAGTCCTTGCTAATTTTTGACATTTTCTAGACTAAACAATTAATTGGTTAATTGGCAATTAAGTGATACAGCAAACCAAAACCTTGTTTGGTTGTTCAAAGCAACAGCTAGTTACAGCAACAAGTTAATGTTTGATCTTATGGCTTAACCAAATTTTAATTTCAAGTTCATCCTCTTGTACCCTGTGTTCCAGCCACTGACATCGATCCCTCCGCCCTCCTGTTCTTTCAGGTCGTCCTGTGGAGTTCAGTCCGGTCCCGGAGGAGGAGCTCCATAAGAGCAGCATGGAGCTGGATCCCGTGGTGCTGCTCTGCCACGTCTCCACAGACGACGCCGAAGTCATGTGGTAAGACGATGAGAAGTGAATTATCAACTGACGTTTATATTTATGCTTTGCTTTGTATTTTATGGATCATATGTTATTAAGTGTTATTTCTCACATGTAGTATCACGGGTCACTGCATTGAGAGGCTTGAAATGACAAATTACATGAAAAGGATATTTTGCTTATTTGAATGATTATGTATTGAATCAAACTTTGTGTTCTCGTAAGATTCTCATGAAATCTGAACATGAAAATCCTATAAAGACAGAGAAATTCGAATTAATTGTGTTGTTGTACTGCTTGTGTACAGTACAGCTTTGAGCTTTATTTTGTATGTAGTTTTTTATTTGAGACCCTGTGTTTTAGTTGTCTGTGTTTCTGTTATTCGGTGCGTCTCAGGTATAAGGATGGCTATGAGATCCAGCCCAGTGACAACCTCACTCTGCAGACAGAGGGAACCATGAGGAGGCTAATCATCCGCTCTGCAGAAACCTCAGATGCTGGCAGCTACACCTGCCAGGCAGGAAACAATAGGATGGAGTTCACGGTCAATGTCAGAGGTACAGCGACCGTTCGAGTGATTTGCTGGTGAAGTGCAGTACTTAATTCTCAAATCATAAAAATTAAAGAGACATGCGCATTAGCTACTTTAGAAACATGATTTTAAATCTCTCTACTTCCTCTAACTACAAACGCAGAGCCCCCCGTGATGATTGTGGAACCACAGGAAGACATTGTGATGGAGAGCTATATCTCAGAGGAGATCCACCTGCAGTGCGAGTTGTCTCGTTCCAGTGGGAAGGTGCGATGGTTCAAGGACGGCCAGGTGGTGGAGGAAAGGGACAATGTCCAGCTGACATCTGAGGGTCCTTACAGGAGGCTGATTATCCTCTGTGGCTCTGTGGAGGATGGCGGAGAGTATGTCTGTGAAACTGATGGCGACTCTGTCTTTTTCCAGCTTATTGTCAAAGGTAAGGTAGACATTTCCCTCGGTACTCACTCTGATTATAGCGTACACCTAATATAAATGTGTGGAATCTCCAAAGTATTTAAAAGGTTACATTTAGCTATCGTCCCCCTGCAACAGAGCCACCGGTAAGGATCATCTTCCCCAGTGAATCAGAGTTGGAACTGACCCACTTGTCTTCCGAGAGGCTGGAGCTCAGCTGTGAGATCTCCCAGGCGAATGCCCCTGTCCGGTGGTACAGAGACAGCCTGGAGATAGAAGAGGGTCCTAACTTGATTCTGGAGGTGGATGGGGCCCAACGCAGGCTGGTTATACCCATAACCACTGTGGACGACACAGGGGAGTATATATGTGACACTGAGGATGAATCTGTGGCCTTCCTAGTGACTATTACAGGTAAGAATAAAGACATAAGGGTAACTATTCGGCATCATTATCAAGGGATACTGAAGAAATGTACATAAATGCGATAGTATTTCTATCATTTGTGAGTCTTTGCTCTTATTTTTTTAATGACTTTATTCCTCGTTTTCATTTAGAGCCACCAGTGATGCTTACGCGTCCTAAAAACATGCCTGACAAACTGGAGAATTTTTCTGGCAAACCAGTCGTGCTGGAGGTCAATGTGTCCCGGCCAAGCTCTGAAGTCAAGTGGTGGCTAAATGGCAGAGAAATGGAGGAGAGTAGTAATGTCACCATCACAGAGGATGGACTTATCCATCGTCTGACCATTCACTCTTCCACCCCAGAGGATTCTGGGAAATACACCTGTGATGCTGTTGATGATAAAATTGATTTCCAGGTCAACGTTTCAGGTAAGAGGCGATGTCAGTTAAGCTTTGGAGGTGATTTCTGTGCCGAAAACCAATTCGGTCAAATTGAGTGTCAATATGTAATTCTGCACCATCAGAGCCTCCAGTGAAGATCCTAAGAAAGCCAGAGATTAAGACAAATCTTAAAACCCTGATTTCTGATGACATCGTGCTGGAATGTGAGCTCTCCAGAGCCAATGCTGACGCCAAATGGTACAAGAATAATTGTCGTGTTGAGAGCGATGGAAGGTTCTGCGAAGAGGAAGAAGGTGCTTTCCGCTCGCTGGTCATCCTCAATGCTGAACTTGGAGACTCAGGAGAGTACTTTCTGGATGCCGGAGATGACAATATCAGCTTCCAGGTTACTGTAGAAGGTAAAATTAATTCAGGGAATGTTATTTCTTGAAGGATTTGGTATAAAAATGGTTCCTTTAATAAATCATCCGTGTTTTCCCACCTCGGCTTTAGAGCCTCCAGTGACAATCGTGGGCAACTCAAATGACCCTGACAACCAAGAGATGGTGGCAGGGGACGACCTGATCCTGGCCTGTGAAGTGTCCCGTGCCAACGCCCCTGTCCAGTGGTACTGCAATGACAGGCTGCTTACCAGCGACTCTCGTACCTACATTGAGAGCTATGGCACTCTGAGGAAAATCATCATCTCACATGTCCAGCCCTCAGATTCTGGGAAATACATGTGTGATGCTGTGAACGACAAGATGATCAGCATCGTCAGGATTCAAGGTAAAAAAAACAAAACAAAAAAAAAACACAACTCAGTGATGTCTCCAGAGATGTGATTATCAATGATCACAAGATATCCTAATATTATACTGTCTTTCCTTCTCAATCAAAGAGCCTCCAGTTACGTTTGTGAGCAAGGAGGATGACATTGTCGTGACTGGTTACGAAGCAGAGAGTGTGACCTTGACAAGCTACGTCTCCAAGGAAAGTGCTCTAGTGCGCTGGCTGAAAGACTGGACGCCTGTTGAAGGCGAACGTTTCCGAGCGCTTATGGATGGCCACGAGCGCACCCTTATCATCGAGCCTTTGAGGCGCTCTGATGCTGGCGAGTACACCTGCGATGCCAACACGGACCAGATCCACTTCAGCTTGCTGGTGAAAGGTTACGATTTCAGTTTCATCTTGTCATCCGATAGCATTGTAGAATGCTTGAGTTTGGACTGAAAGGCCATATTAACTTTGTCTTTTTGCACACCAGAAATGAGAATCAAGTTTGTGAGACCACTCCGAGACACTGTCGCCCATGCTGACGGTATGGTGACCCTTCGCTGTGAAGTTTGCAAGCCGAAAGCAGACGTCCAGTGGCTGAAGAATGGCATGGAGGTGGTTCCAAGCAGAAGGTTCTCTATTCGGGCAGATGGCGTTGAGCGAAGCTTAACCCTCCACCGTTTAACCAGAGAGGATGCTGGGGAGTACATCTGTGAGTCCAGAGATGACCGGACTGTGGCGATGCTGAGAGTAGAGAGTAAGTATACCTAGACTCTGTGATTTTCGGTCTTTTCTTACGTGAGGTAGCAGGTTCAGGATCTTTCTTGTCTCTTCAGTGCCTCGAGTGGTGGAGTTTCTTACAGAGCTCCACAATACCACTGTACTGGAAGGAGAAGATGCCACCTTCAAGTGTGTGGTTTCCCCTGAGGATGTCCAGTTGGTCTGGCTCATGGACAATGAGGCTATCACCCTGGGCGGTCGTTTCCAGGCATACCAGAATGGCCTGTGCCACACCTTGGTGATCAAGAAATGCCAGATGTTGGACTGTTCAAAGATTATAGCAGAGGCAGAAGGACAAATAAGCAAAGCCAGCCTCAAAGTTCAGGGTAAGACCAAGGGGGGAAAGCAAGGATACGGTGGGTGTATTACCAGAATTACCAGTCCCTAGTAAACCTTCATTTCTGTCTCTCCTCATTATGTTCAGAGGCTCAGGTCATGTTTACTAAGAAAATGGAGGCTGTCATGGCAGAAGAGTTTGGCGATGCCACCTTGGAGACAGAGATCAGCCTTGAGATGGGAGAGGTCCAGTGGATGAGGCAGGGTGTGGTCATCCAGCCCGGTTCCCGACACATATTGGCCCAGAATGGCTGTAAACGCAGTCTGACCATCTACAACCTGACTCTGTCGGACCGGGGAACCTATCGCTGCGAGACTCTGCATGACCGGACGCAGGTCAAGCTCAATGTAGAACGTAAGTGGTCCGAGGTGGGGCTGTGGATGACATGTCGAGGCAGAGATGTTTAGGCATGAATAGTGTACAGGCTGACGACTCCCTTCATTTCGAATACTCTAATATACATTACGTTAATGGGTCATATTTTCGTTTTTGATGAATCGATGTGTTTTGAGTTCAAACCTCAAAAAAGGTATGCAATTTACAATTATACAAAACGGATAAAAGCAAAATATCCTCACATTTGATTAACCTCAATGATTAAGTGTTGCGTCCCCATTTAGGCCAAATGGGGACAATCATGAAAGAGATGGGGGAGGATGGACCTAAGGTGGATGCCAAAAGCAACTAAAATCAATGTAACAAAAGCACCTGTAGCTAGGTCCTAACTTGATCACACAAGAACAAATCCGTCGAAACAGTACACAGGTGGCACCACCCAACAGAGGTGCTACGTGTGTGCTAATGTATAGGGTACCCCCGACTCACCTGGTTCACTAACCTCCCACCACAAACCTCTTTGTTTTAACAGATCAATCACGGTCTCTCACAAGCCTAGTCAGACTGACACTGACACTGCCACAATGAGCTCCTTCTCCTCCTCCAATATCGCTCCTCCTTCACCTTCCTCTTTATAGTCTCTCCCCAGGGCTGATAGGCTGGCACTGCCACGTGACATCACCCACGAGCCATCACCCACGAGCCTTTCATCAGAGCTACACAGGTGGCAGTCTATTAACCAGGTCGCACCTGCAGAGAAGAGAGGGAGAGAGAACGCAAACAGAGAAACATACACCTCTCTGCTACTACTTGTCACGTGACATTAATCATTTATCAAAATTAATTCATTTTCTGTGGCCCGACACATCAACTAATTGTTTCAGCACTAACAGACATACTATCCAAATCCCATTTTCCAACACTTTCTAATGTTCGGAGACCTCTGCGAACAGTACATTAAAGTCAGAAGAATCAATTCAGGAGTCAGTGTAGCGTAGGACTATTTGACTGCCATCTTATTCTGACACAGATGAGTTCAGAGCAACCAAAGAACAGTTCATGTTGTACGTGATTTTCACAGTATGTCACAGTGCAGAATGATGCTAAGAATAGCCTGGCTAGACCTGTAAGTGTGAAAAGGCGTTTTGAAACACTGCCATGTTGTTATACACGAGTGTACTGAATGACACCGTGACAATGGACTATGGAGCTTTTTTTGTAATGAGCTGGGTCTATATTTGAACCACCTTTTGTTGTCTTTGAAACACAGTGTTCTTTCAATGTACAGTGAAAGTGTTAGCTATGCTTTAAACATCTCCGAAGATATTTTAAATACAATTATGAGATATACAATTTTGTCAAAATGTTGCAATTCTAAAAGGTTTTCTATTTTTCCCTAGGATTTAGGAAGCATTCTCCACATGCATCTTTGCTGAATAAATGGTATCATTTAATCCTGATATTATTCATAGGAAGAAGTACATGTAAAACGTTCCTCATCTCTTCCAATCCAGCCCGTAAAATCTCCATCCGTAAAAGCCTAACTGACCAAGAAACCTTTGAACGAGAGACTGCCTCCTTCGAGGTGGAGCTCTCCCATACAGAGGTGGAGGGAATTTGGCAGAAGGACGGCATCCGGGTGAAAGCAAACAACCAGTGGCGGGTCAGCACCAATGGGCGAGTCCATGGCCTCACCCTGTCCAACCTCACCGTGGAGGACACAGGCACTATCCTCTTCTCAGCTGAGGGGGTGCGCACCACTGCCAGGCTCACTGTCAAAGGTAAATACTGGCCTGTGTTGCTCAATGGGTGCATGGTGCGGTGGAGAAAGGGCACGATTTGCGGTTTATTTTGTCTTCGAGCCATCAAATACTTAAAGGTGTAGACTTAGTGCACTTTAAGAAACAGGTTCTCAAACAAATGCAGACTTTTTAGGCCACTGGAAACCATATCAACAATATCACATGCTATTCTTATACCAGTAAATACAATCATAATGATATTAAATCATTATTGTTGCTGTGGACCAATGAGGAAACCCTTTAACCTTTGGAGAGCCTTGAACCTCACTTTGGAACACTACTACGAGGGGAAAAGTCCTCACCAAAATGTATTTACTCTGTTGCCTGACAGAGTGATGTGCTAATAAAATTAGATTACAGATAGATGTAATCAATTGTGGACTTTATTGTGATGGAGTGCTCACATTGTGGGAGTATATACAGGCAAATGCAACCGTGTGAGTGATTAATTCATCAGGTTGTTGATTTGTTGGCTCATTGACTCATTGATTGGATTTGCTGAATTGACAGAGACGCCGGTGTCTATCCTGAGAACACTAGCTGACGTCCGTGTGGAGGAGGAATTTCCCGCCACTCTGGAGTGCGAATTCTCCAGACAAAACATTGAAGTCAGGTGGCTTAAGGTAAAACAAATCAATGTATGCCATCGTTGCTCTTGACAATGTTTTGGCTCATTGTGGAAAAATGGAACACGTCTGTCCAATTTTTACCTGTGAATCAGAACGGGACGGAGCTGAAGCCGGGGAAGAACTGTCGGATCTACTCCATGGGCAGAAAGCGGTTTTGTCAGATCATGCAGTGCTCCCAGGCGGACTCTGGCACCTACGCATGTGACACAGGGGAAATCAACACTTCCTGTTCACTGGAGGTTTATGGTAAGTGTCTGAACATGAGCTGCTGCAACACACCTCACATTAAATCCTGAAAAGGATTTAAAACAGCAAAGTTAGAAACATAGAAATGCTGATATTTATATTTCAGGGCTCCTCTAAGCTCTATGTTGTGCAGACACTGAAGCAGCTTTTAGCTTATTATATAGCTCCACCTAGAGGCTGTAATGAGAGAGTGGCATATTGAATAGACATTTTTGGTTTTGGCTCCTGGTATTGCTGATCTAAATCTCTTCACTGAATTCACAGAGCACAAGTTGGAGATAGCGCAGCATCTGGAGGAGCTTTACATTCAGGAGGACCAGAATGCTGTCTTCATGTGTGAGGTTTCTCTGGAGGATGTTCCTGGGGAGTGGTACAAAGACGGCCACAGGATCCGGCCCACTAGCACCGTCAAGATCCGCACTGAAGGTCAGGAAAAGAAGGGGTTTGATTATTTGATTCTGATGAGATTAAATAGCACCAAGCTCAGTAAGAAATGCAATTAGAAGTACCTGGGAAGCAGCAGAAAGCAAACATAAGACACTGCACGACGGGAAGCGAAACATTAAGGGAAACATAGTGTCTTAGTAAGGTTTTGGACCACCATGTTGTTGTTCTACTACAGGGACCAAACACTTCCTACTGATGTGTAACGTCAAAGCAGAAGATGCTGGGGAAATCCGCTTTGCAGCCAGGGATGTTGAATCTACAGCTTACCTTGAGGTGGAGGGTAAGTCAATTTCTTACCTTCAGAATATCTCACTTGCTTCTTGTTTTGGCACGTCAACAGCTTTAAAAAGTGGCCCACATCCAGAAAATATTGCCCCTCTCTTTAGAACTCCCCGTTTCCATCGTAAAACCCCTGCGAGACCGAACGGCCCTGGAGAAGCACCGCGTGATCCTGGAATGCACCGTCTCCTCGCCCCGCTGCAGCGCCACCTGGTACAAGGGCGGGGAGGAGCTGGTTCCCTCAGATCGGGTGGAGATCCTGGCCGACGGCTGCACCCTTAAACTGGTGATCCAGCAGGTGGCTGTGGAGGACGAGGGCACCTACAGCGTCGAGGTTGGGGAGCACACATCCAAAGCCAAGCTGATGGTGGAAGGTAAGCTGGGTGGAGAGATATTTGCGTCAGATGTTCTTAAAAAATGCCACGATAACACTTGATTTCCCTCTGTGCTGCTGCAGCCCAAGCCCTTGTAATAGTCAAAGGGATGGAGGACGAGGAGGTAACTGAGCCTGGGCCTGCGTCGTTCCAGTGTGAGGTGTCTGTCGCCATAAACAAGCCTCCCGTTTGGACTCTGAACGGAGAGACCCTCCACCCGGGCCCCTCTGTCCGCCTGGAAAGCCACGGGACGGTCCACAGGTTGACCCTGAAAAACACCAGCACAGACATGAGCGGGGTGGTGAGGTTTACGATGGGCAAGGCAAAGAGCAGTGCCACGCTCAGTGTAATGGAAAAGTAAGAGGAAACGCAAGCGACTGAGACAAAAGAGTGAAAGTGACTGCAAAAGTGAGGATTGCTCCAAACCTTTCAACACCCATTTGTCATGTTTGGTTGGCCTGCATTTCCCTGTTCTGATTTGATTTCAAATTGAAGGTATTCAGTGAAACCTGGGACATGTCAATTCAGTCATTATTTCCCCCCCCCTTTTTGTTTTTTTACAATGTAGATGATAATTTTTTGACTGACTTTACATTCTTCTATTCAGATGAACCCCGGCCCCCAAAAAAATAAAACACAAACTAACTGGTTAATTCTATGGCACCAAATACATGTCATTTATGTTTTCTGACTGAGGAGGGGTCCACGAAGACAAACTGGCCCACAGTTTTGTAAGAAACAGAAGAAATGTTCAACAAAACGGCACTCGGACCATCTTTCATTTAGCATTTATGGAAAACAAATTGGCATTATCACACAGAGTCCATATATAATTTGGCATGATAAAACAGGTCAACAAATTAGGTTACATCTATTCAATCATGAGTACAGTAACATGAATATTCCATATATTAATGAACATTTGTTTGCTTTATTACTGTGCAAAACAAAATATACATATCTACTGAATGTGTAAGAAGTACAGTATCGGTGAATGGGCCCCCGTGGTGACGCAACACTTGTTTTATATGCAATCGAATGACTGAACATTCCTATAAATACTCCTGTTTGCCAATGAGTTCTGACAAAAAAAAAACATTTATCAGCAGTGAACCTAATGGAGACATGTGATGATGGCTTACATGAAACACACATCAAAATAATTACCCTGTTATGTGCCTACAACAGTAAGTTTCTATCCTTTCCTGGTGTTTCTGATCCATATATTACCTATTAATATATGAGGCAACAACCAGGTTTTGCATGAAAACAGCAGAAACAAACCGCAGAGGACCACTCCTGGGGCAAAAGGCAAAAAATAATTATTATTTAGAAAAGAAACAAGGCTATTTTGATTGACAAGAATTTGTTAAACATAGAAAAATAACGTAATCGCTCCTAACATGGTGGGCTTAACTGTCATCCCTGCCCCCTCTACGTAAAGTCGCATCACAAGCCTGCTACGGAGGCTCTTAGTCAAATCCGCTGTTTCATTCATCAGTGTCAACACGTGGCATTGTCAACGCATACGTGGGCGATAACACAAGTCCCGAAAGGCCTGCGAGAGGCCACGCCGAGGGACTGGGCAACGAACATCGCCATGTAGAGCTTTAAAAAAAAAAAAAAAGCAACATGGGTCCAACATGCAAAACCACATGTGGTTGGTGGAATTATAAAGGAAACGTCCACCCTCAAATCATCCCACACCGCTACACATCCTTTTCACTTTGAACGAAAATGTTGTGTTTTTCTGCTTCTTCTGTCATCTATTTCTCCAAGAACACACAGAACCTGACATCCACTCGTCATATTTTAGACCTACTGAACGCCGTCGTAGCTGCACTGGAATGATCTCAACATCAGGTCACGTCAGTCCAACGAGAACAAGACAGTCCAGCCAAACTACAGAGGACCCAGAGGTGCACGAGAAATCACCACTATGTTTGTTAACAGTGCAGGGAGTGTTTCAGGGTGGATTTCTCCTTTGAATCTGGACTGAATTAAACCACTTCAAAAGGTGTGCTCGCTCACCAGGCACAGCACCTCACATGTCCTCGAGTCCTCGTGGCAGCTCCCCTACCTCGACGCACATTTTATTACAAAGTCCTGAAATTGTTTCCAGCCTATGTGTACCGCTTAGGAAGTCAAAGAAACAAAAAACATTGTACACTGAAGCTTATGAGAACCAAACTGACAGAATGACATCGTACACATTTTTTCTACCGTTCAAACACAAGTCTGTAAATGCGAGAAATTCAAGTTTTCTGTGTGGCTTTAAAACAAGGAGCTGAGCCGATCAGAGCTAAATGAAGGCACTGATTTGATTCGACGTTAACAGTGAGAAGTCGATGCCGGTCCTCTTGCCTTTACAGCCATGACATCCATTGACTCGCAGGCGCAGATATGTCGCATACTGGCTGTCCATCAATCTTTAAACCACCTTTGGAAATCCACGTCCGATAAAGCAGCTGCTCTTTCATATAGTGTCAGGTTTTTGGGAAAAATACTGCAGCCGTCATCTGTTTCAGTGTCGACACTTTGCTAACAGGACTTGGCTTATTTAATAGGGCTCACTCTTTTTGGTTTATACCAATTTTCACTGACAAAGAAAATCTAATTTCTTAAATTAATCTAAGTGGAGTACATTGAGTTTCTTCCTGATTTATGTTCCCATGGATCAACAGGTCTTCACTGCTTCCTGCTGTAAAAAGACGACTCTTCCACCTGTTTTGGTGCTAGAACTCCCAATCCCAAAATCCCAAAATATGATCCCCATTTATTATGCAATGCTTTTAAAATGGGTTTAGTTTACAAATTGTGCTAAAATTAAATTCTATCTTTAGTCTATAGACTACAGACTGTACTTGTAAAGTGCTATCCAATAATTTTGTTAACTGCTAATTACATTTGACATTACAACCCCAGTTGGGTTTTAAACATGAAACTTCTTTTTATCATCCATAACACTGTCATGATTATTCAAAAATACCTGATCACATCGCTCTAAAAACTCTAAAAGGACACCCGAGATCACATGCATTTGACTAGAAATAGTGTGATAATTGATGAAATTAGGGGTGTGCAACAAAAGCAAGGCTATTCCAAAACATTTAAAAAGACATCTACAGTACGTTTAAACCATCTGTTCTTTCAATGACAAGACCGATCAAGTTTATTTGCACGTAAACCTTCCAAAAATTCCTTTCCGCTTGATTCCTGTTTACCAAATCCTGCATCTTTTTGCAGGATCAGACTGTTGAATCCACGAGAGAAATCTACATCCAGTACCCAGTTTGTGGCCAGAGGGTTTCATGGCTACATACCTCTGCTTTGTTAACTCTACTGCAAGTTCAGTGACACAGCAGAAAGGTCCTTAAACATTCATCCATCCATCCATCCATCCATCCATCCTTTCATCCATCCACTCACATCAGCTGGTTTAGGGCAGGCTGATAGGGAGAAAGTTTACAAGGCAAATTTCAGGCAGTTTTCTGTTTGACCAGGAGATGGCAGTGATGACGACGTCAAAGTCACTGAGGAGTCCCACATGATGTTGGCTTGATGCTGGGAAGGTGAAGGCTCCGACAGTCAGTGTTCTGGCGGGCAGTGATCGCTGGAGCTGGAGCTGGAGCTGGAACTGGAGCTGGAGCTGGTGCTGGTGCTGGTGTGTGCATTTCCGTTTTTGTACGCCGTTTTGTTCTGAGAGTTGAGATGGAATGTCGAACACTGTTAGCTTGCGGTCCCTTGGTGCTTGAGGACTGTGTAGATGTTATCCACTTTGCTCAGCTTCTCGAAGAAGGGGATGAGGTCCAGCAGCTCGGTGTCGGACATGTCGTCGAACCACGAGACCACAGGCACCTGGACGAAGACACAAAATGTCAGCAACCACACCCACTATAGCAATCACAGAAATCATTTTGCAAGAACTATTGTATATTGTAGATCATGATGCACAATTATTTGTCTAAATCCAACACTGCAAAGCACCCATTAAGTCAGATTTCTGCAAGAATGCTTTCTGAAATAACTAAGAATGCAGCTCAAAATGACATTTTCTGTTGCAGGTATTAACATTTTCACACCTAAATGGACATAACAGCTGAGCACGCAATCAATCAACAAAACAGAACAAAGTGAGTGAAGGGCAAAGTAGAAAAGCAGAGCTTGTACTCTTTTGAAGGACATGACCTATAATGAATCACAAGGACCCAATACTAACCTGTATGCTTTACTGTAAAGCAGGTAGCATGTTTATTCTTAAAGATCTGTAAAATAGGACTTTCAATTAGCATAGAGTGGGTGCAAGAATCACTTAAGGGATTACTTACTTGCGCAATGTGGCAAAAGTCCAGTAAAAGATGAAAACGTCCACCGAAATGATAAACAGCTGATGCATTTCCTGTGCTACAGTTGTTAATGACAGGCAGGTGAATCATTCTACAACCTGCTGACATCACTGTTACCGTCATGAGTCAGGTCCAAGGATACTCACTGCGTTGTCGGGGTGGAAGACATAGGAGGCGGGGGAGTTGTCCACGATGATGACCTTGTTAAGGTCGCGACCCAGGCGACTCAGGTCCTTGACGTAATTACCTCGGTGGAAGACGCAGGACTCCCGGAACAGGCGGCAGCGGAAGGCGCCCCACTTGTCCAGGAGGTCGGAGACAGGGTCTGCATACTGCATACGATAACAACAAAAATGGAATGGATGGATAAGAGCAGTTCCCAAACTTTTTTTAAACCCTGGCACGCTTTCATAAGAGTGCGAGTGCACCCTTTCCTGCCAAAAATGACACCATCGGTTGGAAGACTGTTACCAAACTAAATAATAAATAACATTTAGTTTTAATACAGGCCTATTCTCAATTACTTAATAAAATGAATACAGGAAGTCAGCAGTGTTGGGCTACGTGTGGTGTGCAAACTTGCAGAGTAGTATTTAACTTAAACCTTAAACAAAATGTTCAAGATTAAATAAGTGAATAGGCATTAGGATATAAATAAAGACTCATAAGCTTGCAAGCTGCTACCAAATGCAGCCATTTAACACCACTTCGCAAACAAAAAAGGAAACCCTCGAGCAACAACAATACCTTTTAACGTTTTCGGTTTAACTAACATTATCTTGCACACCCTCATGCTGCAATACGTTGACCCAACGCTTCTTATTCTCATGTTCTACTTCTGATCTGCAGTCATTCAAAATGCGAAAATGTAAGTTTTGCGCCGCTGCATCCGACTTCTTCACTGGCTGCTGCAATGGCCCAGTCTCCCTGTGTCTCCCAGTGCTTTCTCACCTTGGCTAAACTGGCAGTGAACAGGACACACTCGAACAGTTCTCCCATCCTCTTCAGGAACTCATCGACATGGGGCCGCTTCAGGACATACACCTGGAATACACAGGACACTTTAAAACCAGGTTCCTACACAGCTTAGATTTCAAAATATAACATGTACTATGACGTTTCTCGTGGTATTAAATATTATTTATGTAAATGATGACTGATGATATGACACTGTCGGGCATTCAAGTCTAAATATAAAGACACTCATAGATCACAGACAGACAAGAGTTTGGCTCCAAAAGTGAAATCCAGGACTTGTTTCCTTGAAGTTCTTCCTCCATTTTTTTTTTCTTCTTTCTGCGGTGTCGCCGCCGGCTGTGGGCAGCGTTCCTGAACCAAGTCATCCAGAATAGGCTGTGCTTGTCTGAAAAAAACCTATCCTGGATTACTTGAATCAGGCCCAGACCCACGGTGTGTCATCCATCTCCGAGCAGTCATCTTCAGATCCTTTAAATGCAGACAGCGGCGACCCTGCTTGGCAATTTAAACTTGAAAGCACTGCTATCACGCAACCACAAGGGACGGTGAGGCAACGTCCTGTTAGAGCACGGCAGATGACAACAAGTTACAGTATGAGCATTTGTTCACTGAGGCTTGCGAGCGGGAGTGTGATGCCAGCATTACCTGGTGTACTGTCCCGTCTATTTCAACAGGAATGATGAAATCTGCGTTGTTCACGGGCTGTTGGAATGGCAAGAAACTCGATTTTAACAAACAAGACGCGGATATTTCCACGTGAACAAGACAGAAAAGGGACGCTAAACAACATCAGGTCTCTCGGCACATAAAATATTATTGTAGGACAGATGCAGGTAGCGACAAACAGTCTGCAGTGTGTGTACATGGAGGAGCGCTGTGTTTATTTGGGGTTTTAGAACCAGCTAGTTTGGGTTTGGCATTTGCCAGCAAGGACAGAAATGTCCCTGTCAGAGCCAACAACAACCAGATGGGGAAAGATGTAGAGCTTAAAGAGCGTTTTGGACTATTAAACATAACCATCTCATGATGTAATGTGCTTTAAAGCCCTTTTGTTCTAAAACAGAAAAAAAAAATGCTTGCACTTTGCTGCTTGTAATTAATGCGACCCTAGTTTTCTTCTTACCTTAAAAGAGCTGTGAACTAACGTCTCATCCAGATCTATCACCACGCAGATCTTTCCAGAGTCTTTTGACTTCACTGGAGGCAGCAGCGGCTTCACCTGGATTGGAGAGAACATAAGAAGTACCAAAACGTTATAATTAGACCTGAGATGCAGACAGATTTGATCTTTCCACTGCTGCCAAAACAGGACAGAAATGCGACCAGTGAGACAAAAGGGCAAATGCACCTTGGAGACAGTCCCGTTCTCCTCGACCAGCAGAGGGGCGTTGTTGTTGACCGGCTGGGGTTCGGGCTGGTCCCGGCACATGCAGCAGAAAAGGCTGGAGAAGAGGCCTCTGCTCCTGGGCTTCTTGGAGGACAGAGAGGGCGAAGACCCTGCAGAGGAAGAAGACGCCAATTTAGGAAAACCTAGAATGACCTACTACCTTGAACATCAGTACGAAACCCAAAGATATTCAGTTTGCCGTCACGCGCGACAAAGAAACAGCGAGTCCTCTTATTCGAGAAGCTTGAACCGGTGGATGTTTGACTGAAACGACTATCATATTCATTCACGGATGATCGACTAGTCGCCGCATGCAATATTATTTTAGAGCTGAATCAATTAGTCTATTAATCGTTTAGACAGCTGACAGAAAATCAGCGACAACTATGAAATGTCAAACATTCTGTGGTTGAGCAATGAGACTATTTGCTGACTTCTATCATTTCTGTTTTCTGTCATTATAAACTGAATACTTTTAGGTTTTGGACAGTTTTTTGTTTGTTTTTTACAAATTTGTGACATTTTATAGACTGATGGTTTATAGACAGATGAAGCGATAATTAAAATAATCCTTAGTTCAAGCACCATAACATGATTTTGTTGTTTTTAAAGAGCAGACAAACCCTCCAAAAATAGCTAAACAGCAGCAAACCCTTCAAAATGAATTCAAGTAAACTAAGAAGTACCACAAAATGTGAAACATTTGCCAAAATCATACCATGACCTGCTATAAGACAAATGAAGTAAGTGTAAGTGTATTTCAGGCATAATTCTTGCACACTGCAATCTAACCGATTACTCCATGTTATCAGTGAATGTATGAAAACAGTCAAAAAAAACACACCCAGCAGCTTTCCTCATACGTTTGTCATGTGCACAGGACACATGCCAGGAGCTCTTGCGTAACCGCCCCTCTGATGTCAGCAGCAAACAGCCTCAAACGCCACCAGTGGACATTCAGCACTTTAACAATTAAAAGTGTTGCTAAGCAGGCATTAAAAGAGGCATTATGAGGACATCATGAGTTGATTTTGGAAAGCAGTGAGCCAATCAGACCATTTATAAGTACCGACATGAGAGTTTAGCAAGTTTGTATGTTTTTATCCATTACATTTTCATCGTCTATTGGTTTTTCTAAATGACAGTATGCCTTTCTAAAAAAAAAAAAAGTAGCCTTACTTGCATATAATGTAGCCATAACAACGGCAATGATGACAAAAATGCAAACTGTTCAAATTGAGTCGTCGTTATAGGTAAAGAAATTAAAGGCTGTGTACCATCACAGCTGCGGTACATATAGAGGTGGTGTTAAAACCAGTTAGACTCAAAGCATCACTGAGATTTTTCAGCCTCTGGACACTTTTTTATTTTTTTATAAAAACAGCCGATCCCTGCCACACTTATGATTAACCAGACATCTCTGGCAAGTGGCGAATGAGGGTTTAGTCTCACACCCTTATCTTGGTCAATCGCTGTGGCATGACAGAGGAGGAACTGTGCACTTGTACAGCTCAGCAGGTTTAAAGCTCGCTCCTGTTTATTCCATCATATAACGTTTAACGTGGTTTGTATTTAAGTATTTTGCACGGCCAATTTGAAAAGTGCAACAGAAATAAGAAAAATCTGCATCTCAAAATGTGCCATCAACACAGGTTTGGGGTACATACTGTAAAATATGTGTGACATACATATGGCTGCAACAAATGTCTTTCATTAGCAATTAACCTGCCAAATATTTTCTCAATTCATTGTTTTCTGTGTAAAAAACCGCTATAACCTTGTAATGATACTTAAAAAAAAGAAAGAAATCAAACGGACAGTGACGTAGCATATAACTTGGAAAACGTGAGTTTATTTGGCTTGGCTGGAACAGGTGAAACCTCAGTGGGCCGAAGCCAAAAAACAGTTGCCAGGCAAATGTGAATGGCCCCAAAATTAACGATTGCCTAAATCAGAATGAGGGGGAAAAAAAATGTATGTTTCAATGAGGTATTTTTGTCACTCGTTCATGACTTCGTGTTCATGAGGTCATCTTGAAAGGTCAGTGGTCCAACCGGATGACTGACAACACCTTTAAGGTGGCATCCGGGGTTCTAGGCGTCACCATCGCAGCTTCATTTAACTCGGTTTAAAGGTTTAGTCAGAAAAACTGTGGTTCTTTAGCCATTCCCACTAAAGAGTCAAAACTACAATCGGTTAATTTCCACGTCCCATAAATCTCTGATCAGCACTCCTGCTCACTCATGCGTCATCCTCCCTCTCTCTCCGTCTGCTCGGACGTGACCGTGTTACCAACACACGAGCCTCTGTTGTGCATCTCTCGCGCCTCTTTCATTCCCTCTCTGCCATTCCCTCCTGCTCCATTTGTGGATTCAAACCCCGTCTGACCCTGCGCTGGCCTCTGCCGCGCTCGGGCCAAAACAGGAAGAGGAAACAGGCGGGTATCAGTGGAGGAAGCCACTTGCCATCGTGCTTTAGTGGAGCAGGAGCAGGCTTGTGGTGCCACTATCCACGTGGTAATAGGCAGGTTTTCACTTCATTCATGTGTCCCGAGTGTTGCCTTCCATTTTCTTGCAATTATGAATTCAAACAGACATTTTATTGTTAACGGATCCCAATTTGTGCCAGAAAATACGACCAAAACTTAACTTAGCTGTGAAATTAATTTAAGGCATCTTATTCAGCCTCTTGTGCCATTGTTTACTCCTTTATGTCCTTCTGCATCATGTTCATCACTCCTTTGTTTCCTTTTCCACTCCCTGGTGCCCTCACTCCTTTCCTTGTGTCCTCACAATATCTAGCGGTCACTCCCGTGTGCTTATTTGCTCCCCCGAGTCTCCGTTAGCTTCAGCATTCAGGTCCTCTTTTTAATCACACGCCTTTCGCCAGAGAAAAATGACTAGCGTGGGTGGTGACCACAAGACACAGAGAGCGCATTAATTCATAAAAAGGGGCATTATGGAGATGACAAGGGAGGAGGTAATTTACGGAGCGGAGTGGAACACACTGCAGGCGGTCTGCTAAGATGCGGGAGGAAGGATTTTGTATTGTATTTGTATTTGCAGCCAAACCAATATTCAGACAGTTGTCCTATAATACTGTCAAATCCTCACATTTCAGAAGCAGGAGCCACACAATGTTTGGCTTTTAGTTTTTTTTTGCTTGAAAAAAGTGCCTGAAATGGCGAGTCACAAAGAGTTGTTTTCAACAGCTCTATGGAATAAAAACACTCGGACTGGGAGTGGATTTGACCAATCGTTACGTCCAGAAGAGGAAAAGTCAAACCTTTTCAGATCTATTTCTAATTTTGGCATTTTTTTTAACACTTACCCCGAGGCCACAATGGATTTGAATACATGTAACACCACAGCGTGCTACACAGTGAATGACGCTGTGTCCATCTTCAGCATTTGCATCAGTTTTTGAGGCATCACATCCCTTCAATCATCTCCTCTCCTTCAACTTCAAAACACTATTTTCATATATATTGTTCCAATTCAAGAAATAAAACTGCCATAAATACACTGTTATTTAAGAAGTAGCATCTAATTTTGCAGTATTTTAAGTTGTGCGTTTTTTATTTTATTTTTTATGTTGTGTTAACCTCCAACACATCTGGCTTCAAACACAGTTGACACAATGGTCTGATGTGTGAAGCCTCCCCCATTGGCTCGGGGGACAAAAACACATTTAAAGCTGCCACTCATTTTGACTATACCAATATTAACACTTACACAATGCAGGACAGAGCATGTGTGGGCTCAAAAACCAAATCCACCAGCAGCCACCAGGCGTGAGAAACCCTGTCAGCTGAGTAAAAAGTAAATAACGTCAAGAGACAAACTCCACTGTGTCACATTGTAAATACCAGACGCTTAAACGCAGCGCTGCCTGCTTCCTGAACATCGCCTGGAAGAAATGCCGACCTCAACAACATGTTATCTCCTGTCCCGTAACTTACTGGACATGAATAATTCAAATGCAGATGCATCGCGTCGTGACGTCGGTGTGGAAGTATTCACACTCCATACTCTCATGCAAACATCATTTGCCTTATCAGATCATTTGATCAGCCCAGGATCCGTTTTAAGGTGCCAATAGTTCCCTGTAATCGACACCTCCACTCCCATTCTTGATCATATCTGCCTCTTTGACAGCTGAGCTTTAGTCACATTGTAAATTTTACAGTTTGTGATCAAGGAGGAATCTTCACCAGGTCAGACATCTGATGTCACGTGCGCCTGTTTGACCGACAATCTGATACATGAGGCTGGTGTACAGAAGCTACAACGCCGCAATTAGTGGTAAAAGATGAGTCGACCTGACGGCAAATAGAATTGCGCTGCCTTTTTATAGATGAGCGGGGAAAAATGACTAACAAACCCAATGCTGGATTTGTAATGTAAAGGCTGGGTCTAATAAATATACAGGTCTTAAAAAAACTATTTGAAAGAGCAGCTGTCTTGTTAAAACAGGGACCATGACTAGTAATGGGGTTTTCTACCTTTTTCTGGCCTTTGAACCCATTTGCAGGTCCCAAAATGCTCATCACCTCGCAATGCAGTTAGAGAGTCGTCATGTCAGGTGGCGTAGGTTTGTATTCTGTGTTTACTGGATGGAGCTCTAAAGGGATTATGCAGAAACGACGTTAGACTTCCAACAGTTATTTGAAATGATGTATAAAACAGGAACGAATAAATAGCCATAATCAGTCGTAGTGATCTCCACTTACTGTGCCCGTCGTTCTACATGTTAAGCAACACATGACTGGTCGAGTTGAGAAACACGTTCTTACTACCTCAAAGATGACCTCGTGTGACGTGGCATGTCTACAAAACTAACTCAATTTTACAAACTGCTGGCTGTGGTGTTAAAATGGTGACATTTAATTAGAAGGAACACTCTCAAAAAAGCATCCGTGAGGTGCACACGCTACAGTATGTGCTTTTGCTAGGCGCTCTTACTGCCACTCCGTCTGACTTCAGTGGGGAAACTGCATCCTCTGAACGCAACCTGAAACTACAGTGACACAAAAAGGTATTCTCTTGATCTGATGAAGCTGACGAGCATATGGTTTACACCATGCCACAATCGCTATAGGTCGGGGCAGGGCCAGCGTGCAGTTCGAGACCGCGGCTGGGTGTCACAGTGGATAAACATGTTCTCAAAGTGCGTGGGGACGAGGTTATGCAACAGGCTGCTACACATTTACAAGTAGGCCGCATGTTGACATTTTCGGCAGCTCATCATCATCTACTCGCACTTCAGCTTATCCTGTCAGAATATGAACTACTACCATAGCTTTCTGCGTACGCCACGCCTGAACATATTTAAGTGTATATTTCGCGTGCATCAAATGGGAGATTGCGGCCTTTACACAGAGGGGCATTTCCTCAGGGGCGATGACAGGCAAGGTTGTCGGATTATTCAATAACCCGCGTTTACACTCGCTGGTATCTCATTGGCTTGTGTACAGGAATCCATGTTAGCGAACACAGACCTGATAAAGTGTTGCGATGTGGCAATCGAGAGCGTTTCGCAGGCCTTTCTTTCTCATTCCGTTAATTGGGAAACAAGAGTAGCATTGTAATGAGATAAACAGCACCAAGAGGCATGGCCGAAAGATTAGGAGACACGAGATAAAATGCCGTTCTCAGCGTGAAAATGTCATCATAGCACAGGAGTACATACTTTTGTTTTTTTTGAGTATTATTATTCATGCCAATATTGCACGTGCTTGTATTTTGCATAGCTGTGGCTCTGCATTAGTATTTTATTACCACATTATATGACAGACGAGTCTATAAGGATTTAAAGGCTCTGTGGTGATTGCAAGTATATAAATATACAGTATATATATATAGCAGTGTTAACAAAGCATTACGTCATTTCCTCTACTTTCATCACAGGCCGCGTGCATTATCCCCTGCAGAGCAACGCTGACAGTTCTTTTTTGTTTTTTTTAAATGTTGCAACGTTGTTTCCAGTCCACTTTCCTAACGCTGGGATTTGGGATCGCGTTGTCACGGTGAAGCTGATCACTGTGAGGTGTCGTGATCGTGGAGCTGCAAAACTTTACACCCCCCTCCAGAAGAACTCAAAACATAAACATAAATAACGACACTCACCCCTCTCTCCTGCGGCTTTACTTCCCTCCTCATCCCGGCTGACTTGGGTGATCACTGAGGACGGGTGGTCCATCACATCCAGGTCTGGTCCAGAGTGTTTGGCCTCACGCTTGTAAAGTTCGGGGTTTTTTTGTTCGCAGCCTGCATCAACGCCAACTTTAACGTGCACGAAAGCGACGCTCCGGGGAAGCCGCCGCAACAAGTCGCCCTACAGCCGCGCGTCCATTACACGTCGGCTGTCGTCGTCGTCCGCTGAAGTTTGAGCGCCGGAAAAGTTACATAACACTTGCCAGGGAGATGGCAACTTTGATTCAATATGGTGCTCAACTCCGCTCGCAATTTCAAGATACAAACATGGAGGTTTCAAGGCTTCCCATTTCACTTAAAGTGGCGCAGTAAGGGCACGGCCGCGTTTAACACTCCCCACTCCGGGCGTGCGCGACTTTTGACGATGATCCCTTAAAAAGTAGCCCGAAGCAAAAGTTGCTCAAAACTTGGCTAAGCTAGCAGGCTAGCCACACGGGACTTATTCCAGTCAAATATACTATCCTAAGATACCGCACAAAGGCACACGTTACACCATTTGCACTGCTCACGTTGGATTTTGTGGTCTACGCCACCCGAACAGTGCGCTGCCGTGCGACCACGGCGTTAAAAGATAAACTAAGCGACAGCCTCTGCAATGTATTCACAGGCTAACCTTAAAGTTAGCAAAGCAAAACCGACTAACCTGTAGCGACGGGACACTTTCACGTCGTGTTTCCTAATGAGTGACCGGCGGGTTATGTATTTGTTAGTCTGTCACGCTGTAGGTTCGAGGGTGTACGTTGTGTAATGACCGCGGTTAGCGGAATAAAAAAATAAAGCGTGCTCAAGAGCTAAACTTTTTTTTGTAGAAGTAGCAGCAAAGAAACGCCCCGTTTGGGTCCCCTTGAAACTGCCTAGAGCAAGGGAGCGTCGCACAAGTGTCATCTCTGTGTCTAGTGTACGCTTTCCTCTCGTCCAAACTATCTCCCCCCAGTTACTCTGAATGACACACAGCTGTAAGGCAATCCATATAATAATGTAAATAATAATAATATATAATAATAATAATTGTGTTCCTGCCTGTGATTGAATCTATTTAGAAACTGTACAGATAACCAGATAGTTAATCACATTGATGCAAAAAAATCATAAAAAAACCCAATATTGCCAGACAGCAGTCCTGTTCTTTGGTTTGCAAGTTTGTCCAAAGATGTTAATGATATACAAACATGTTCAATGGCAAACATTATGTTCACATCCTAATGAGATTTGTGGGGCCAAGTGGCGCTTTCCGTATAACCTGTAATTGCCACCAATTTGCCAACGTAAATACAAAATGAACCAGTGACCATTAGTCCTGTACAAGCCTACAGAAGTTAGCCTAGTGGTTGTGGGTTGAGTCAGAAAATGAAAAGTATTACCGTGAATATAGTCAATTGGCCCATGGATGTAGAATTTGGCTTCAATAAACGATTACCTATGGTTACACTAGCAATATTTGCTCGGCGGTCTTCCTTCTCTGGCTTGTTCCACCTGTCCTTCTGCATTTCCACTCACCATGCTGCAGAAGCTGTTTACCCTCTTCTGTGTTATAGTACACAAGACATATCAAGTACGCTATCAATACATATGTGTACATAATTGGCTTACTGTCACAGATGACACACATACCATAAACAGTCTGTAAACAACGTATATGCTTATATGCATTTCTGGCACTGCACCTGATGGGGGTGGGGAGGCAACAACTTTAATATTGTTTCAATGCATAAATGGTATAAAAGAATTCCAAGAGAACTTGTATGGTGTACTGTACCTGATCTTTTACGACCGTTGTGCCCCAGCATTGGCTGCACTTCTTAGTGCGATCTGCAGAATGGATAGCAGTACACTGATAATGTCAGCCTTTTGCATGCCATTGGCAGATCTGTCAAAATGACAACAAATGAGACAGGTCAACATTGCAACATTTGGGGTGGGAAATTAATAGCAGCGATTTGCCAAATGCTGGTTCATTTTGCCTGTTGCTGGCATGTTCGCCTGCCAAAGTGTCTTATAGAATAAACAAAAGAACCATTTTCTATTCTGAAATTCAATTGGGCTGGTGGAAAAAAAAAATCAAAGTATTTAGCAACTGGCTACTGTGGATGAAAAAGTTAAGGTTCCCCGTCCTGGAAACAGCCCAGCCCTTAATTGTCCTTTATTGTTATTGGACACAGACTTCCCATATAGGTTGACTGTAATCATTACAATAATCGAGGAAGAGGAATTGTATATTTACCTAAAAAGCAAAACAGATAGTGGCAATGCTGGGACCTCAATAAAAGGTCTTACCCTCTAGTAGAGATTGGGCAAACTGAGAGATCAAAAATGTAAGCTGGTTAGACTAAAATATCCCATTGAATGTTGTCTTGCTGTGACTTGGAGAGAAGGAGCAAGGAGGAACACTTTAGTACTTTACTTCCCCGAGTCGCAAAGCCATGGCATCACAATGACACGATTGGTCAGTTGCAATTAGGGTCCTGGAGCAACATTCATTATTATGTTGTAGGAACAACAAACTTTTCCCACTTGTATTAATAGTTTATTACATACTATCTCATAAAAACATTTTCAACATTTCCACATATAAACACCGCAAATTGGTACATTTACAAATCTTCAACTGTCCAAATTCATACAAAAAAAGAACACTGTGATAGAGCATTACACAAGATGTTCCGTTATTACAAGGACTGCATGTACTGTGTGTAGAAATGTATGCATGTATGTAAGAATCTATATGCATCTGTCGGTTGTTGTAAAGTCCAAATATTGCAGTCAAATGTTTTCTTTGTTCAAATAATTCATCAGTTGTGAATTAATACCAATGGAGACACATTTACATGATATATTTTTTGGATTTTAATCCAATTTAGGCACTGACTGGGTGATCATGATTCGAGCAACCTGATGGACTGATGGGTAATACTGAGAAACCACAGCAAATTACCAGTGTGTGACTGTTCCAGGTAAAATGTTATCTACATTACAGACTGCTTTTTATAGTTTATTACAGTTAGAGTTCAGTTTCAACCACAGAACATAAAGTTGTACCAAAACTTCCTAGCTCACCCTACACTAATCACAATTACACTCCTTATTTTTATTCATTTTTTGCCTCGATGCTAATTTCGAAAAGTGAATCCAAAATGCTCACACGCGCGCACACATGCAAATAAATTAACATGAAAAAGGTAAACGATTTCGAAATGGGAAAGAAGAAAAAAAAAGAATATTTTTGGTTTTGAGTTCAAACGTGTAAGTAAATGCAAAAATAAATTAGCAGCTTAAATCATGGTACATTCACGAGTTGTTTACTACTAGATTTCGTGACATAAACAAGGTCTGCTCAATGGAAACTCGACCGTCACACATGTTCCAGGCTAATCGTGCAGATTGGAGACCAATGTTTATCAGAACCAAACATTCATGTGCAAATTCAGAATTTGCAATGGGATGGAGAAATTGTGCAATCAATCAAAAAGAAAACCAAAGAACATCCTGTGTCCTTCAAGTGGATTAACAGTTTATGAGCAGTTCAACAAACACGACACAGCGGTCTGCTTCTTTGTGTTTTTGCTCAATCTCAGAACCCCGTTAGTGTTGAATGTTGAAGTCTCCCAAAATAACACGTGGACTCCTGTCTTTTCTTTGGATGTTTTAGCTATATCCAGCTACCCATCCCCTGTTCCTTAACCTGTGCCTCGCTAGGCAGGCTGACATTTTTCATGCAGCGCTGGTCCACAGAGGAGTTTAGATGCAAAAAGTCGTTATTTTGCTCCACAGCGGACGGATTCAACTCTGCAAACTCATGCCTGCTGCTGCATTTTCACTTCGGGGGGGGAACATGCAGCGCAGTCCCAGACGCCGGGGACTGGGGTGAGCTCTGGTAGGTGCGCAGCAGCACCTTGTGCTTAGTGGCGCCCTCTGTGCGACAGCATTGTTTCTCCACCAGGAACTCTTTGAGTCGGCCGGAGGTGAAGGTGAGGGTCTGTCTTCTCAGCTTCATAAGGTAGGAATCCTGCAGCCAGGCCTGTGTGAAGCAGTCTCGTGTTGTCGGACGGGCCCTGAAAGTACACACACAAATAGGCAGAACTTAATGTTTCATATATTTTTCTCCTTCTTAAAGGAAGTGCAATATCTAATTTTGTCGGCGCTCACCATGGGTAACTGCTCAACATCTTCTTGAGAAAGGCGGAGGCACTTTGGGACACATTTGGGTACAGTTTTGTCGGGTCAAACTTTGCCATCAGGATTTTGGATTCGACATGTAGAGGGTCTCTATCTTCGAAGGGTAGTCGACCACTAAGCCTGGGTGTAAACGCAGGGTGAGACAAGTTTCAGGAGAATAATTACAAAATTTGCTAAATGTGTCACCTACTTTAACAATTACAATTAAAAAAAAATTTTATTGACTAAGAAAACATTTAAAATCAAGAAAGAAATGTATCATGTCTTTTCTTTAAATGTTAACTAATAAGCATGTTTTCCTAAATAAAATGTATGCAATGCAAAATATAGCCTTTTACTATGCTGTACCGAAATCGTCAACAAAGTGATGCGACAAATTAAAGTGACACTTACATGACGTGGGTGACAACTCCAACAGTCCAAATGTCTGTAGGAGGACCGACCACTTCACCTTTTATCATCTCAGGAGCTTGGGTCACATTTGTCAGGAGGATGGAAATTTAGAATAATTAACAGATCGAGCTTGCTTTAAATGTTGGGGTTAGAGACAAATGAACAATATCTGTAAATCAAAGAAGTCAAGCAAGTCGGTTGACGTTCTTGTCCTCACCCATGTACTCCAGTGTTCCTGCTCCGGAGTCCCGGCGTTTGAGGCTGAGGGGGTTGAAGCTCTGAGCACTTCCAAAGTCCACGATTTTGATGGCGTTGAGGTTGGTCACCATGATGTTGTCGGGCTTGAGGTCCAGGTGGAGGACGCGACGGTTGTGGAGGTACTCGACTCCCTGGAGGATCTGGACCAGGTAACCTGCCACGTCGTCCTCAGAGTAACGGAACCTTTAGTGAGCAAAAAGGAGGTTCTGAAATGGTCAAATCCTCAGACGCTAAAAGTATCTTTAGACCAAGTGACCAACATTTTTTTGATCATCGGTCATTTCGAATTGTGAATAAAAATGTCTGAAAGAATCTGAGAGATGAACTCCCCTGATTTTCTTTAATTTTTCTTGTCTTTTGAGATGATTTAAACTGACTGACTGCAGCTGAAGAAATATTAACTATGGTTTCACCATTAAAACAAAAAGTCTGACTACACACTCACAATTAGCCTTAATTTAAATGAGTCACTGTAAAAGGAAAGGGTCTTCTTTCTAGCCCCCTGCTATGCCAGTCTCTCTGAGTTGTGTATCTCAGCATCAGGTGACATATCCACCACCCCACCTGTCTATGAGGCTGTACAGCAGCTCTTTGCCGGTGCAGTACTCCGCCACCAGCACCAGGTAGCGCGGCGTAACGTAGGCCTCGTGCAGACTCATGACCTTTTCATTGTGGAGGGATTTCAGGATCTCGTACTCCTTCAGGACTTCCTGCTTGTTCTCCTGGCTGTAGGGAATGATCTTTGCCATGTAGATGTTGCCCGTCGTGTTCTCGCGGCACTCACGGATTACTCCAAAGCGACCCCTGACAAAGAAAAAACAAATTAAACTATTACAGCAAAACGTTTGCCGCAAACGTAGGATAGAAGAGATTCATCTTGCCAAGACAGTTCAATACAATGTTCATCTAATACATCTTTAATGAAAAGGCAGACATACCCTGACACAGATTTGTCTTTATTATGAGATATACATTATATTTGTCTTAATTATTCTGTATGAAATGAACCGGTGCTTGAGGATAAGGTTTTTTACGTTGTTGGGAAGTAAATATTTTCAAAGTGAAGCCCCTAGAAGCTAAATTTCTGTACTGACATTTAGCAGCACAAGTTAAATTTAACCATTGCAAGTCACACAAAACCCACACAAATTTCACCAAAATAGCAGTTTCAGCATGACAGAAATTCTGAAAGAGCATTTAGACACTTGGGCAATAAAACCAGCATTAATTAACTTAGTTTTTACATCAATCAGCAGCTCCTCAGGTCTGCTTATTGCAGGTTTCATTGCAGGTACAACAGAATGACACTGAGCCTCGTGAGTAAAATCCAAATGCAATAACCTTTTGATAAAAAGCAAATGTCACCCTACAACATGGGTGTAACCTTGATGTTTTCTTGATTTATAACCATGTTTTTTTTTTTTTTCTAAAAAGGTCAGTATTTGTCTCACCTGGCTTTCTCATCTAGAAAAGTGTAGGGTTTCTGAGGAACCCCCTGTCGTAGAGCAGTGGAGGGCGTAGTGTGTCCTGATGGGGTGCCTCTGGTGGGGGTACTGGCCCCTTCACCAATGGGGCTCAGGCTGGAGGCCTGGAGCACTTGTGGGGAAAAGGAGACGGGAGTCGGGGCCACACGTGCAGTGACAGTGGTGGTGGGGACGTATGTGGGCACAGAGGCCACTGCTGGTTTGGTTGGTGTCGATGGCGGCGTTTCAAGAGGGGGTGGTGGTGATATTGGTGGAGTCTGGGTCATAGGAGACACCACGTTTACTGGACTCTGGGGTTTGGGGAGGACAAAGGTTGGAGGTGCTTTGACTGTGGGTGAAGAGGGAAGAGTGGAGCTTATTTGCTGAGTGTCCTCGGTTGTTCCACCTGCAGAGGGTAATGGGAGGTTTATTGCAGGGCTGGAAGGCAAAGAGGGTGGAGGGGTGGGAGTGACCACCATTTTGGATGGCGGAGTAGGTGGAAAAGGTAAAGCAGCAGGGGAGGCTGCAACCTTTGGAGAGGTGGAAGTGATGGTGGAGACAGCTATCCTGGGAGCGCTGTTCTGGACCGGAGGAACCATCACTGAGGAGGTGACAACTGGTTCAGGTGGAGCTGGGACTGTCTTTACGATGGCAACTGCAGGTGAAGCTCCTCCATCTGTGAAAACAGTTAGAGGAATAGATGCATTACAACCACATACTCACACAATGGCCTACAACATGTAAAGAGTTTTGTCTTTGCAGTACAGTGCCACTGCAATCAAGTAAGTCCAATCCAGTACAGTACTATCTACCTTAGCTCTGTGCAGTAACTTACATTTTGACAATGTATAAAATACCTGTTGAGTCCAGGCTTACTGGAACAGAGCAGTTGCTGTGTGGCCCCTGTCCCGCCTTGTTGATACAGGCCACACGGAATCTAAACACGCCACCTGGTGGCAGGTCTGTGACATTGTAGTAGCAGTCGACAACTCCAGTGGCTACAGTCAACCAGTTAGAATCACCTGTACGATAGAGGGAAAAGAAATGAGTGCCTGTTAAATGATGTTGCTGTGATCTTTATCGATAGCTCATAGAGTTATAACCAAATAACCAAATGCTGTATACATATTTGTATATATTTAAGTGTGCATATTAGATTTATATGCATGTGAAATTAAATTATGAACTACTTTTTACTAAATATAAGTAAAAAGTAAAAGTTAGGAAATCCACCGTGGTCCTCAGTTTTGTTCTTTTATTGGCAGTTGTAGTTGACACTTTGAACAGCAGATGGCGGTGTTGACTGATGACAATGGACATGGATGCACATGGATAAAAACTATGGCTTGAAAGGATACACAACCAAGTTCATGCTCAGCTTGCCTGCTGAAAAATGATTTGTATCTGATGCAGACACGGTGAAACAGACCTGAATTAAAATCTAAATCTGGTAGTGACACATGAAGGCGAGTACCTTCATCAATGCTGTTACATTTGGAATGACACGACAAGGCGATACATGTCGGAATGAAATCTATCAGACCAAAAAGATCAATAAATATTCACATAGTCTGCTACTCCAAGTTTTTAAATAAAGCGACTTTATTGTCATCATCAACATTATAATAAGAGAGATGATGATGATTCATCGTGCATAATGACAAAAAGGCTTTGACAGCAGCACGGGTATAGTCACTGCTCCCTGGTGGAGTGACTCATTTTCTCCATCTAAGTGGTGTCTATGGATTTGGAAACTTATTTCCCAGAGCATTCACCACATGCGGTACACAAAGTGAAACATTGTCAAAGCTTTTCAAACACTGCCTACCTCCTAGGAGCTTGAAACATTGAGTTTATTTCCATTGTTTTTCCTCATGTGGCTATACCATATCATGCTGACAATGGCACACAAAGGAGGTGTAGTATTAAACCCACCAAAACAAACTAAACCAAATAACAGCCAAGCATTTCACAACTTATTTGGATGAGTTGAAGTGTGCTGGTTTGTTAAATATCAATGCTCACTCACCCTCTGTCTTTCTTTCCAGGGTATAGCTGCATGGAGTCTTGGTGTCTACTGGCTTCCAAAGCACCAGGGCTGTGTTGATGTAAGTCTGGGGGACTTCAGGGGTCCCTGGCCGTTTTGGGACACCTTAAGCAGAAACACCAGAAATACCAGATCATAGCAGGCTCTGGTGAAGCCTTTCAGTGGCCAATAGCTAAGATCAGCAAACCCACCCTGGAGAAGTCAGGTTTAACAACAACAGCAAAAAAGACATTCCTCTGGGTTTTTTTAGTCAAAAGGCTTAAGGTTTTTCATGTGTATGTGCAGGGTTTTAACGGTTTTCTATATGTAGTTTTAATGGTGTGTGTGTGTGTGTGGGTGGCTTCACTGTAAAGTGTGATTACAACATGGTTTACAGTTGTGTGGTTTCACTAGTGTGTATACACAGCATTACTACTGTCTGAGCATGTGTGAGCAAGATTACAGGCCTTCATAAAATATGTATGTATTCTCTTTTTGTTCCTGCATCATTGCTCGTTGGTATGGTGTTTTTTTTACTGCACGTCCCAGAGGCCAACTGTCAATCAACAATAATCTGATGTCTTTTTGTGTTTGATATAATGTTGTTACTGTAATGTTTGACTTTCTGTAGTTGGGATCTGTCTGTGTAAGCGTCACTGCTCATGCTTATTGCTAATTCTTTCAAGTTATTTCCCAACAAACACTTCCTCTGCCAGGTGTTGAATGTATAAGATGTATAAGACCCTCTGCTCTCTATTGGGTATAGTTAACATTAAAATTCTGTTATAGCAATCAGTGATACAGTATGATCATCTATTCAAATTTAAGCAAAGAAGAAAAGACAAGGTTTCCTCATGGTACAAAAACGATCAAGACGATGGTTTGAGTTTTGTTGTTACACCAAACCAAAGTTGACACAAAGAGCATCGTTCCTTAATTTAAAACTGTATTTCCCATTAAGCCTGCATGGCGGCATGAACAACGCTCCAGGCGAGATAAGATTATCAACGGGAGACAAATAGCATCAATGATTGAGATTAGTAATACTATGTCCAAGCCCAAAAAAAAATAATGTTCAAATGCGATCGATTGCGCCTGACATCTGAGAAATACATTTTACACTGAAGCCTCAAAAGTCTCATTATTATTGTGAGTAGCATTGGCAGAAGCAAAGACCTATTCTTCTCGTCACACACTATTTGTGCAGAGGCATCACTGGAGTCTTGAATATGACCTGCCACTGTCGATTTTAAATTGCAGGAAGCATTAAGTTATCCATATAACATAATTAATATTGGAAAAGACAAAAATCCATTAAGTTAATCTACTGTAAAGTTAATCTGTTGCCATTAATATTCATTTCAACTGTATTAATATTCAAACCACTCTCCCTGCGATTAAAATTAAACTATGTAAAATACATCACATTATGATTATAATTATGGTATGTCCTTGAAAGGCAAAGGAGTAGTTGCTCCTCGCTACATGCAACGCTCACATTAATGAATAAGATTTCCCATTTCCTATTCCCAACTCCCATTTTCCCCATTCTTTAAAATAACAAATCAACTATAAAACAACCCTTTTTGAATAACCGTGGGCTAAACGAGCTACTTACAAGCTATGGACAATATGCAGGAGGTGGTGATGGTGGCTATGGGGTTGGTAGCGACACATTCATAAACTCCAGCGTCCCTCTGGCTGGACTTCAGGATGGTAAGAAGCTGCCTGCCATCTGGGTGGGAGACCAGGTTGAGTCTGTCATCCACCTCCAGTGGTTTCCGATCTGGAATGCACAGAACATTTAAGCAACTGAACAGCAGCTTCTGGAGAAAAAGAATAATGCCAAAAAAAACCATCTTTTTAAAGTTTAAGTTGAAATAAGGTACCTTTCATCCATGTTATTGCTGGATGTGGACTTCCAGCGGGAAGGCAGCTAAGGGTCACGGGTTCTCCCTCCAACAGGATGTGGTCTTTCAGTTTGATGTGGAACACAGGGGCAAAATCCGAAGCAGAGCGGATAAACTGCTTGCCTTTTGACAAACCCTCCTCCTTGGGGAGAGAAGAAGGCAGATCACATTGGGAGGGGGTTTTGTCTTTCTTGCCCCTTGTCAAACCCCACCTGTCCCACCGTGACCGCCTGTCACTTTCTGAGGCTTTTTCAGAATGGATGCTAGAAGCGGACTCAGTCGAGTCCATGGATGCGCCAGCATTGGTCTGTTTTGCTAGTTGATTCTCAGGGATGCCCATTCCTTTGAGCCCTCGACCCTCAGACTGGGAATGACGATGGCGGGCAAACAGGGGTGTCCTCTTTCCCTCTTCATCCCCTTTTCTCTCCTCAGACTGACTGCGGATCTTCGTGGATATTTCTGCCACTTTGTTCTCAAACTTGTGTCGCATTGCCAGGACAGGGGAATCCGTGACTTTCTCCAAACCCTTTCGCGCCAGCTCTTTCTGACTTCCCTCAGCATCTTTATCCTTCCTCTCCTCTGACTGGGTCCTTATTTTGGCAGAGATTCCTGCCACTTTAGACTCAAACCTGCGCCTCATAGCAGAAACCGATGACTCCTCAGTTTTTCTTTGTTTTCTCTCATCCAGCTGCCTCTCTGCCCCTGCACTGCTCGGCTCCTTTGCATCAAGGGACTTGCTGCGACCAACAGACCATGAAACCCTCTTGTTTACAGCAGTATCCTGCACATCCTGGTGCTTTTCCTCCTTTGGTTTCTCACCCTTCTTGTCAACAGATGTTGACCTCTTGGCCCTCAATGAAAACCTCCCAATTAGACCAAGGCCTGGTTCCTTGTCTTCGTTTCTTAAATCTTGAACAGATTTGGATTTCTCCTGCAGACCTTTACATACCATTTCAAGAGGTGCTCCCCTTGGCCCCGGCCTGTAAGTCTCTTCACCCCCCTCGATCCCCTTCCTGCTAAGTACAGGTGATTTCTCCTCTGATTTGTTTCTGGTCAGTTTCCGGAGGCCACGGGTCAAAGAGGACTCCCGCTTCTTAAACCTGGTTTCAAAGACCTCTTCTGAGTCAATGTCTTTGATGTCAGTTCTGAGCACAGGCTGGCGGGGCATGGCAAGAAGATCAGGTTTTGACGATATGGAAACATATCCAGGAGATTGGTCAGCAGTTGCTACTTTGGCAAATACTGCTGCATGTTCAGGAAATGTGGGGGCACCTGTGGACTTTGTATCATTTGGCGTGGCTGTGGCAGTTGGATGTTTGGAGTGGGCTTCGTCAGATGTTTGACATGGCACCGCAACAGCTTGAATGACGCGTGCATATACTGATGATGGTTTACTATTTTGCGGTGTTTCCTCATGTCCCTTCATATCCTTTTCATTAATATGTAACTCCTGATTTTCCTTCATCTCTTCTTCCTCATCATCCTCCACTATAACAATTATAGGAGTAATTACAGAGGGTGAGCTAGACTCAGATTCTACTTTATCTGCCCTTTCTAACTGGGTTTTGGTCCTTTTCTCTGTTATCCCATCCACGTTCATCCCTTTCGTACTTTGCACATCCTCATGTTCTTTCACATTGTTCTGTTTTTGCTGTTGGTCCAATCTTCCTGGTGCTGGGAGTATAAACCTCTTTGTAGGTGAGGCCGATGTAGACTCCAGGGTTGTTTGTTCTGTTAGTGCGGACATTGAGGTTGCCTGCTGGAGCTTCTTCCCTTCTGTGCTACCATTGCCCACCGATGGGATCTCTAAGGGGGCTCCAAACCTGCGGTGCAGGGGCATGGGCTCAGAATCCCCCTGTGTGAAGGAGGTGCTTTTACGAAAAACTTTGGTCTTTGGCATGTCCTCTCCAGGACTCTCAGCAGACGCTGCTCTGGTGAGTGTTGATGGCCCCTCTCTGGATCTCCTCAAATTCCGATCAAGAGACCCTGTTCGCCTCTCATCGTCCATGCCGAGTGTTTCAAACAAGGGCCCTCGCAGGCCGCTCATCTTTTTGTCCAAGCTTTCTCCCTTGAGCAACCGCTGTCGCATCAGTTCCAGTTTTAGGGCATAATCCTCCTGGCTTAACTTAGCCACTCCGGGGCTTGGGCTACGATTTGGTAGTTCCATGGAAACAGCCTTTTTCAGGCTCATGTTACTTGCTTCTGCATCCCTGTTGGAATTTCCCTCTTCTGGGTCAATGTGGAGAAGCAGTGCTGAATCAGCAGAGCTGCCTCTCCTCATGGTAGCCCGCCTCGTTTTCGTCTGTGAATCGTCCGACTCTACACTTGATCCTTTTTTAAAGGGAGTTTGTTTTGTCTTTTCCATTTTCTCCTCAGGTGGGGTGCCCTCTTCATCTTTCACCCTTTTATTAGCTCCCCCTCTTGTACCTTCTATTACCATGTTGTCCTTTTTCCTTGTCCCATCAGCAGGAACACTGGGCCATACAGTGACATCTTCGTCCCCCGGGATCTCGTTAAGGGACACCCTGGACCCAGAGCAGGCCATGGACAGCGGCATAGGAATAAAGGGAAGCTCATCCACATCTGCATCTGAGTCAGAGGAAGAGGAGGGTGGTGGGGAGTCTTCTTTTAAATGCCTGGCCACAGCAATGGAGACGTGGCTGGTTGAGTCATTCAAAAGCTCTGGGATCGACCGCATCACCATCTTGGATTTGTAGCTGATAAGGGAACGCTGAAACAAAGCCAATATAAGACAGCATTTAATTCAAAATCATGGTGAGTATTCTAAACTACGTCTGCGAAATCCAATGTGACATATTCTGGTATAAAAGTCTACTTTTGTCTAGAACTAGGTTTACACACTCTTACAGTCCTTATGTGTATCAGTCTTTCATTTCCCCATACAAAATATATGTGTACCAATTTGTCATCCACAGTGGCTTACCTGCCATCGCCTTCTAGACAAAACTTGCTTTAGCATAGCTGTGCTGATGCTCTTGTTTGTTGGTGACTGCAAGACAAATACAGGGGAGTTATCATAAACCTTAGTGGAGATATAAATATAAACCCTATGACACCTTGGAAAGTTTGAGGCTGGGTGTTATATTTTCTACACGGTAACTCACCTTGAACCAAGGATGACGAAGGCACTCGATGGCACTGGGCCTCCTAGGAGAGGCAAAAAAAATGCATGTGAGGAAGGAGCGTGCTACCGTTTAGACACTGTGAAATGGATTCATGGTTGGTCAAAATGATATATATGTTTATGGTAAGAGAAAGGACAGAGTGATCGCGACGCTTACAGTCTGTCCACCACCAACAGCTTGATGACAAATCCCTTTGCTTCTTTGCAGAGGTCAGAAAACATGCTTTCCTCAAAAGCCACATTGTAGTTACGGATGTTTAAGGCAGTGGCTCTGTCATTCTCGCCAGCAAAAGGAGACACACCAGTCAGGCTGGAATAAAAAAAATAACATCACTATCAACAAAAGAAAACATGTAATTCTTTTGATTAAGAAACTATAGAAATACATACTGTGATAACACTAGTAACAACTCTACATAACATACCAGAGATAAGTGATGACACCGACAGGCCTGTGGGAGAGCAGGACAGATGAATGACGAGCACACAAAAGACAGATTTGATTTTGTTGCAGATAACGAGATAGCTCCAGCAGCGTGTAATCACTTCTCCACGCTGGAGGACAGGTGGCTCACCATATGTCTGTTGCCGTGGAGACAGGAGTTTGGTTAACAATCTCCGGCGCAACATATTCTGGCGTGCCGTATTTGCAGTAGTGCTCCTCAGAAGCCTGCACTTTTAATGCATTACCAAAGTCGCAAATGCGGATCTGGTCACTCCCAGGATGTGCCATTAAAATATTTTCAGGCTGGAGGGGGGGTTACCCAAAAAAACAACAATGTTAGCTATATATAAATAGTTAGAAATAGAATATAGCAATCCCGTAAACAAATCTTGCACCAGATGTTGAATGGGCACATACCTTTATATCGAGGTGGGCGATGTTTTTTTGGTGAATATAACGAAGACCCTCCAAAACCTGCTGAACGCTACAGCGGATCTGTAGAGAAACACGGGGGAATTAACTCAAAAGCCATGTTACATAATGATAGCGCAGTGCAGTCGGCAGAGGCACACAAACCTCCAGTTCCTTGACTGTTGTTTTTTTGGCCATTCTTTCCAGCAACTCCTCGTGACATCTTCACACAATGGTTGAGGAAAAATAAAAACCAAAAACAAACAACAAAACTGAGCTGTGACTTGACTGCACAGACCAAGTGGTAGGTGCATGCGAAATGAATTATAAATGAGAAAAACTCCCACACATCCTATCTCTCGGTAATTCCACTCATCGGTGATGAGTCAGAGAGCCAAAGCTGTGCTGCGCTTCATTCATGCCTCCAGGGGATTGCAGAAGACATTAGGATTAATGCTTTGGATTCTTAGAGTCCTTGAGATGCATTTAAGTGCACTTTAGGTCGACAATGAAGCAGACTGAAACAGTACTGCAGGAAATGTATATTGTCTCAGCAACGAGACCTAAAAAACCCTTTTCTGTTGTTGCAATTCTGTGTCAAAGGATAACACAACATATTTAAGTACAACAAGCTGGAAGGATACAACTCTGTGATGAGCACCACCACGTTCTTCTTCTCAAAGGCATCATGGAAATAGAGAATCCTCTCATTGTCCAGCTCAGACAGCAGGTCCATCTCTTTGAGGGCCAGGGCTTTCCTCTTCCCTCGAGCAGAAATGAACTTGGCAGCGAACTCTGCTTTTACCTTCTTCTGAGTCACCCTCTTCACATAGGAGACGGCACCCCTGCATCAAACAGTGGCGACATGCTGGGTTTAATACACAACCAAAGAATCGGTCCTATAGGAAAAACGATGTAGTGCCACAGTCCAAGGAGAAATTACCGTTGAATTCTTTAATTTCATACTAGACATTTGAAAATGATATTTTCAAGGGGGGCATGTCTCATTTTTTCATAATTGTCCCAGCTGGAGTGACCATGTGACAGGGCACAGATCAAAATATAACTATTGTTAGAGCATGGACGTTCATTCTTGACCTTTGGGAACAGCATGTCCGACAGGATAATATGAGCTCAAATGTCAATTAAAAATTTCAAATGCGTTTCACCTCTTTGTTGTGGTACAGCAGTGTGCTCTGTTGCACCTGCAACCACACACAACAGTGATGTCACGGTGTACCGACACACCCTTGAGTACATGAAAATAAAAATATTGAAAAATCAGAATCCGGGATTCTCAGTGGAGGAAAAAGGGAAAGGAATCACAATGACAAAATTGTGTGCTGGAATAAATGATTTGAAGTGAAATTAAAATAATAGAATTAGGAAATTAAACCAAATAAGGGGTGGTCTCCAAAGATTTGCATATTATAGTATAAAGTAGGGCTAATGGGATATTTGAAAGTTGGTGGATGCAATAAAAAGAGTACTTCAAGAGCAGTGACAGAATCCTCAAATGTATCTTGTAGAATCAACTATAATACTCCCTTATAACCAGTGGATTACTGAGAGTTTGGCCCTTTCTCTCCAATAATAATAATACCTTAATAATACATTCTGTTGGAGGTAGCAGTCGAATGGAGAGACAAAAGGGGGAGAGACGTGGCTACTGTATAATTAACTGGGGTGTTGCTCTGTGGCGTTTGGGTGAAGAAATCAGAATTCCATTTGACTTTGCTGCTCTGTTTAATAACACACCCACCTGCCTATTTCGCCATTCCGACTGCTCTACAATTTGCTGCAAACGTCTGTCTCCACCAAGTCAGACCGAATCATCTGTCGCCTAATGTATCCACTCCACTCAGGCTGGTGACTCATCTCTCTCCTTTCTGTCTGCTGTTGTCACGCAGGTGTGACTCCCACCCCTCCACCCCTCCCACAGCCCGACCCTCAAACAGCCATTAGCGCCGATGTGCTCGCTTGTGTGTGAACGGGGGTGCGAGACAAGCATGAGCGTGCGGCCCCGCGCATACGCACTCACCTCCCTATCTCTTTGTGGACATCATAGTAATCCGTCAAACGCCTCATCTTCCTCAGAATGGTTCCCTCGTCCTCCATTGGCTCTGCTGCTTCTTTTCGCCCTGCAGGGAGCGCCAACATAGACATTTTCATGTGTGTGTGTTTGGCTGTACATGTGTGCAAGCATAGTGACAGATGGTTTCATACTGTTGTCTCAAAACACCTTGTGGTCCCGCCCATATGGTGTAGATTTAGAGGTGCAATTTCCAACAACAACTAGCTTATATTGGTGTGTACTGCATCAGCAAAAGGATGACAGTTCTGCTGGTAATCCATTTTCTGGTCTTTAAATTCTCATTATATCACAATTATATTGGTTCTCAATCCAAAACTGATTGAGGTTTTATCAGGAAGAAGATGCAGCCTCCTCGTATCTTTCTTCATTTTGAGTCACACAGAATTCTAAGCCTTTTTACTAGGATGAATCAGTGTACATGCAAAGTATGATTGGGCATACGGTATTTGTGATGTTTCGTCGCAGACCTGTGTGAACTGTGAGCTCAGCCTTGCAGGAGTTGGAGCCGGCCAGGTTCCTCGCAGTGCAGGTGTACACACCGGAGTGTTCGGGGTGGGCGTTGAGGACAACGAGGGAGTATTCTGGGTCATCGTACACAAATGTGAAGTGGCTGCTCTCAGAGAGAAGCTTGTCGTCCTGCAACAGACCAATCAACCGATAGTGTGGTTTTAGATTATACTACTCATATGGCTAATTTCAGTTAATAACACCCTGGCTGCACCACTGTAAAATGAATACAAACGAAACACTCCATGTGACACTGAATGCCTTTAAACAATTCCACAGGTATTCTGGCATTAAGAAAAAATATCACAGATGTTAATTCTCCCACTCTCAAACATCAGACCTTATACCACAGAATATCTGGGTCTGGTTTCCCCTCAACCACAACAGCCAGGCGGGACGTCTCCCCAACGAGCACGTCCACATCCTCCATGATGGTTTCAAACTTAGGAGGCACTAAGAAAGAAAACAAAGTGAGCAAAGAGAGACAGATTGATGTTTAATGTTCTAGAGTGATTTTCACATCTGAGGTGGTCATATGTCAAATTATGGATGACTAAAACCAGCATGAGAGTAATGACTTGCTCTCTTCATTCAGTTTAGAGTAATTTGCCCCCCTGAGGATTATGATGTTTTTATATTTTAAAAAAACCTTACAACAATAGAAGAGGCAGGAGTCACAAGAAAGGAAAGTTTTTGTTTTGAAACACTAAAATAGGTTTTTAGAACTCTGCACACAGCTTCCCCTTGTTGGCGTTCACTGCTGCCAGGAGTAAGTAGAAGGTTCTCTGCCTGCTCTGCCTGACCTAAACTGACCTGCCATGGCCAGCTGGACCGCACAGAGGTCACTGCCAAACTGGTTGCTGGCCGTGACCACCAGCTGACCGATGTCTGTGCACCTGGCTCGCTGAAGCTTCAGGGTGTGTTGATCGTCGTCCGGCATGCTCATCTCATACATGCCTGGTCTGTTGACCAACACCGCCCCCCTCCTGGGGAAGACGGAAGACATACATCACAGTTGGAGCTATAGAATAGAAATCAAGCAGTGAGCCCTTTAGCCCTTAAGATGTGAACCATGCACTGGAATCTGCAGACAGTGAGATTTTTCATACAACAGTACCACAAAAAGCAACAACCAGGTAGCAGACACCATCTTGAAGACCCTGCAGAGAACATGTGCTTGAACTTCAAATGCTAAATTAAATCAAAGCAATGCGAGCCACAGCACAGTGGTGCGTCTCAATCCCGGTCCTCTGGATCTAGACTCCTGCTATTCTTTTCAATCTGCATCTGCTAACATGCGTTATCTCAAGTTATAAAAAGGTCCCTGATGAGAATCGAAATGGGATGAAAGCTAGCTGTGCTCCGGCTCCTGAGAGACTTCTTCTTTGTTTGAAATAAGCTTCACGTACTTGAGTTCAAACAAAGACTCACACCTCATCCATCTTATCTTGCAGGCTGGTGTATTAGCGCTTCCATTATTTTTGCATAACCCCCCCCAACTAGAGATAGAAGAACAAACCTTTTCCAGGTGACAACTGCATGCACATGGTTCAGTGTGATGATGACGCTCGCAGGCTGGTTCTCAACCATATAAACAATGTCGGGTTTTTCCAAAATGACTGGCGCTTTCCTCAAATAGGGTCCTACAGGGATAAACGAGTTTTACTGATCACCAAACCTCTGAGGACACATAGTGAGCTCATATATTGAATTTTTGGATCAGTGGTGGCGACTTAACAGCCATCCTCAGCTCTGTTACCTCTGTCCAGCAACTGGACCAGGTCAGTAGAGGGTGATGGTTTGCTCAACGTCTTCCCAGTGGATGTCAGGACTCTGAAAGCGTAGCGGACTCCCTTGGACAGCGAGGTGATGGTGTAGCTGGTCTCCCTCAAGTTAGATGCCACGACAGACCACTGGATAGAGCCCAGAGGCTGCTGCTGGACCACAAACAGCAAGGATCCAGCATCTGCATAATCCGGATGACAGTAAAACATATAGTGAGGTGCTTAAGATGCAGCGAGAGAAGGATTTTTCCTTTGTTTTCAAATCTGAGCTGAAGCGATATGAAATCCAAAGCGGCTTATAAACAAGACATGCATGCTATAAACAGGCTTTCCCTGCAAGTGGATTCTGCTATATTTAGTACAAAAAAACAATATTGTAATCATAGAAACCTAATGAACCTACCAAATGAAGGGTCAAGCCTCTTTGGTCTCTTCCAGCTGAGGCTTATAGTTTTCCCTGTAATCGCCTCTACCACTGGAGGACCATCGGGGGGGTCAGGAACAACATCTGTTTTCAAATAAATGAATACATAAACATATAAATATTATACGTGAAATATGCTATTCTCTCAACTACAGCATGAAAGATTAAAACTCTCATCTCTACCTGTGACGTATAGATGTGCGTAGCAGGCTGCTTTGCCCACTTTATTGGAGATGACAGCCTTGTAGACGCCCCCATGAGCGTGACAAGCGCTCCGAATGACCATGCTGTGGACATCCCTGTCTGAAGAACAGACACACAAGTTTCTTATTTACTATACCCCCCCTCCAACAAATGGCTTAGCTTTGTTTATTGCCGGGTACTTTGCTTACACTGGGTCATTTTGCGTTCTTCGCTGCTCTCGATGCGCTTGCCGTTGTGGTACCAGCCGATGGTTGGGTAGGGCAGGCCCGCCACCTTGCATTTCAGCACCGCCTCTTTGCCTTCAATCACCTCCATGTCGGCCAGAGGTTTGACAAAGTCTGGCATGGTCCTCTTCTCCACCTCACTCTCCAGCACTTCAGGCTCCTCGGGGATGGATGGCATCTTCTCCAGCTTGGCGCTGGAGGTACGGAAGGAGGGAGTGATTTCAGAAAAATCGCACACTGAAAGACTGACAGATGCATTTGATTTTTGACATGTGCCTTTAGAAGGATTTCCTTCCTCCTGACACATTTTTCTTTGCCACTGAATACAAAAAGGGCTCCTCTGGCTTTATACTGACAGCTGCGTTTTATTCATTCATTCACCATACTGCTTATCCCGAAGGGTCGCAGGGGGGGGCTGGAGCCAATCCCAGCTAACATTTGGGCGAGAGGCAGGGAAACACCCTGGACTGGTCGCCAGTCGATCACAGGGCAGACAAACAAACATTTAGGGGACACACACACACCACATTCACACACCGATGGGGACACAGTTGCCATGCTGGCCTCCACCGGGGGCAACTCGGGGTTCAGTGTCTTGCCCAGGGACACTTCGACACGCAGACAGCAGGAGCTGGGATCGAACCACCAACCTGGGGGTTAATGGACGACCGCACTATCCTCTCAGCCACAGCCCCTTTTAGCCCAAACAATACTGTACTATTACTTAAGTAGGATTTTACATGCAGGACTTTTA